>JBBPRR010000132.1:0-40610 GCA_038093115.1 Hortiboletus flavorubellus
TTCAGAGGTGGACCTGTTCCCCTACTTGTTCTACTTCGACCCTTCAGACTACAGCATTCAAGTGCGTTCGTTATCCACCTTGCATCGACGAAATGCCTGAACTAACCTTTCTCCTGCTGCCCGTAGGCTTGGTATATGCCACCATCTTCCACAATGCTTGCACCTCTCAAACGGAGAAACCTGGATGGTACACCGTCATTACTCGCAGTCGGGTACGGAGGGTTCGGGACAGACCCCATCGAGTTCTACCTCCCCCCTGGATGCCAGACCGACTCCGGATTCCTCAAGGTATTCTTGACGACAACGCACGCCGACATGGCCAACGTCGCTCAGCCTCCTGTTGAGGAAATTTCCAGTTCACGTGTGTTCACTGGCAAGTACCCAGCTAAAGGCGTGTGGACCTGCGAGACGTTTGTGTTGACTTGCAAGGAGGCATGAGGTGCACCTGGGAAGGGACGGTGAGGACGGAGGCGTGGCGTGCAGCAGAAGACCTCAGGCTGCCTTTGGCAGCGGTCCTGACCTTGGTTATTGCGAGCGAACATGGTCTAGAGGAGCAACCAAAGTAACACTGGTCCTACTAGTCAGTAGCAAGTTTTCGTTCTGTTTCATTATGTTTGATTGCTTGTAAAACCCAGTAAATGATAAGTTACTAAGGGTAGTGCATGAGAGGGTAAGTAGGCCGTGAGAAAAGGAAACTAGACAAGACTGCCAGAGCCTCGACTCAGTCGGACTTAAGTTAGTAGGGTCGCACTCGCAAGTACCCTTCGTATGCTGCAGTTGCCTCACCAAGAAGCATACCTAAGAGTTTTTCTTCAGGTTCTGTGAGGCACGTATCATCGCTTTCTTCATCCAGTTCGAGGCTGGATAGCGTCTTATGGCACACCTGCCGAGCAACCTTCCTGCTCCACTTCTCCCATACGTCAGTATCTTTCGGCACGAAAAAATGCAGCATTTTTTGGACAGCGAGAGGGGAAGGATTGGGTACTCCATGAAAAACGAGGAGAGTGACAAAGACGGCCATCGTTGTCCTGGTGCCGAGGCGGAACTTGCGAATCTGTGGGTTGCCAAGCTTTCGAAAGAGTACGTCGGTTAGGAGCCTCTCTCTTCTTAACGAGGAGATGTGAAAATTGTACGCCCATGATACGCAGAGCGAAGTCACGAACATGAGCTGGCCAAAGAATATCCCTTGGGGAATGAGGAAGAGCTGGGCCAAGAACTCGAACACGAGGAGGAGGGAAGATATGCCGATAGCATGCCCCAGGACTCTACCACCAAACTTCAACCCGAACTTTCCTTTCGTGATGGCGTTGACGGCGTGCTCTGCGCCCTTAACCACCACTACCATGTCCTCCCAAATCATTGGAACAAGTATCCCATCACCCGGTGGCGATCCCCAAGAAGGGTTGTCGACGGACTCGAGAATAAGCTTTTTTGATCCGATCGTCATCGAAGCGAAGCCGCTAGCGAGGATGCCGACGAGGATCACAGAAAAGCTATACCAGTCGTGGACCAAAGCACACATGACACAGGTCACGATGCTGACGATGATTGGAATGGGGGCTAGCAAAGCATTGATTCTGGATAGGCGCAGGTCACTGTCGTAGTCGACGTTGCCCAAATCGATGAGCGCGACGTGCGCGGGTGTTGTCATCCTCCCTGGAATCTCAGTCACCATTTCAATTTCCCTACATCTCTCCATCGCCAGATATCCCAAATAGCCCGTCTGTATTTCCGTTCCGGACAAAGCATTGGTGTACCTTGGCCCCGCTTGACTATCAAAGGTGAATAGAATAGCGGGTGATTTGGTTGGGTGAGGGAATATCCGTTGCCAGAATTGGGAGCTCGAATGTGCGAGGCGGCCAAAGTGCCTTGCGACCTCCAAACTGCCCGGGGAGTTGTACCATCCGAGCCAGCGCCTGCCCGGGCAAAGTGGAATGAGAGCCACGGCCGAGATGGCTTCTTCACCACCAAACATACCAGCGACTCCCCATGCATTGAGAGTGAACTTGGTGTCCGAGAGAGGTGGACTGAGGGGGGGCATTGCCAAGTGGTGTGTCGCGCAACACCCAGACCTGTCGGACCACAAGTATGAAAACTGTGGCAGAGCGTGCTGTGTGGTGTCAGGTTCCCTCGTGCCATTTCTTCTGGAAGAGTTTACGCCCCCCTTGAAGAAGTATTACAGCACAGTATCACAGCAAATTAAAGTTGCGGAAATGGAGAAAAGATCTTTTTGGCCAGTGCAACATGTCCGAATCACATAGAACTCCAATCACCCTCAGTTGAATTCTCACCGTCAGAGATATATAGCCTGGCCACTGGGTCGTTCGTCTCCCATCACTTCGTACCCACTTCCCCTCTTCTCCCCCTGTCGCCAGTTGCTCCTTGAGAGTTTTGACATCGTGTAGGGGAGTATGTCGGTCGTTGTCACAAACGATGAGAATCAATTTATGTTCTGTCGTCGTACTTGGGTTTGGCGAGTGAGTCGGTGGTGTGACGCAGCGAAGTCTCTCCTGCTGAATGACAAGGAACCTGGAAAATTACGAACTTGTCGTCGTCCTCTGGTGCCACACGAGGTGTACCAAACCCGGGTCGATCGAGGTGAGTTGCGAGAGCAAACACTGGGGCGAATTACGGTTGTTCACTATTCTGATGAGGAATACGTCTTCTGTGCGGCAAGCGTCCCAGAATCAATGTTAACGCTATCACTCGCCTTTGTGAGGTCTTGACAAGAGCTTACGTCTTGAACAGATTGACGAGGCTGCCGTCCATAACTGCGCATATATGCTGGGAGCCTGTTCACCATTTGGTCCCACAACAGCAAGGCCGTAGTTGACATAGTCTGTCAAATCGCAGACGAGGCCGTCGTAGATACCGAGAGAGTGCCCAGTATTTGCCATGCTGAATATCTATTGAGGAGTGTACCCCATATAGCCAACACGTTATTCCAACACATGGTGTCGTGCAGTACTAGTGGGGACGCAAATCGCTGGTGACCGCACGGAAGTCATGGTATTGCGCATTGAGATCCGCAACAAAATTTCTCGTCGTCGATCCCCAGGGCGCATGCGTTACGAGCCTTCTGTGTGAGAATTGGTGGGAAGAGCGAGGGCGCTCTCGCTTGTCGGATCACCGCGGTAGAGCAAATGGGGTACGGAACAGGGGAGGAGGGGTGCGATAAGATGGTCGAAGCGCTTCGTGTAAAGGAGCGTGGAGAGCTGAGGGAGGACGTCCGGTGTGGGTACGGTTGAACCGACGGTGTCTGGGCGAGTCAGGTTGGATGGCAGGGGAACGGGGAGGTTGCAATGAGCCATGAGAATGATGCAGCGGATGGGTCACATGGTGTTTGGTGGTAGCGGGAACATGGCGACAGTGCCATGGTAGGTATCTCGGGAGGTCACACGAGACATTGAGACAGCGGTGGTGGTGTCTGACATCTCTGGCGTCGGCAGAGGAGCGGGGAAGCTTGATGTTGACCAAGGAAGACTGATGCCATGCGATGTTCTTGAGCTTGGCGTGCCCGACAGCACATCAAGGTCCACCAGGGGATCGAGCACGGCGGTGATGAGAAGAACGCTACCCCGAACCTTGAACTTTGCGTTTGCAGGGCTGGCGGTAGGAGGGGTGTTCTCCGAGTCTGATTGGCGAGTTTGAATAGGAATGAGATGCAAGCTCCAACATAAAGCATAAAAGGAATATCATGAATCTAAGTAAGTCGTGAGAAAAGGATCAGCGAAATTTTACATAACAGACAAGACTGAACAAAAAATCATGTAGCTCAAGATGGCATTAGACACCCGGACTCGACTCAAGCTGTGGTCATGCTTGCAAGTACCCTTCGTATGCTCTGGCTGCATCACGAAGAAGTACACCTAGGAGGCCGTTATCGTCGCCTTCTTCATCCAGTTCAAGGCTGGATAGCGTCTTATTGCACACCAGCTGAGCAACCCTCCTCTTCCACTCCCTCCATATGCCAGTATCATTCGGAAGCAAACAACGCAGAACGTTTTGGACAGCATTAGGGGAAGGTTTTGGCACTCCATGAAAAACGAGGAGAGTGACAAAGACGGCCATCGCTGTCCTGGTGCCGAGGCGAAACATGCGAATCTGTGGGTCACCAAGCTTTTGAAAGAGTACGTCGGCTTGGAGTCGCTCTCTTTTCAATGAGCAGATGTGAAAGTTGTACACCCACGATACGCAGAGCGAGGTGATGAACATGAGCTGGCCAAAGAACATCCCTTGGGGAATGAGGAAAAGCTGGGCTAAGAACTCGAGAATGAGGAGGAGGGAAGATATGCCGATGGCATGCTCCAGGTCTCTACCACCATGATCCAATGAGAACTTTCCTTCCGTGACAGCACTGACGGCGTGCTCTCCCCCCTTTACCACCACTACCATATCCTCCCAAATCACTGGAACAAGTATCCCATCTCCTGATGATGATCCCTGAGCAGGGTCGTTGACGGACTCGAGAATAAGCTTTTTTGAACCGATCGTCATCGTAGCGAAGCCGCTAGCGACAATGCCAACGAGGATTGCAGAAAAGCTATACCAGTCGTGGACCAAAGCACACATGACACAGGTCACGATGCTGACGATGATCGGAATGAGGGCTAGCAAAACATTGATTCCGGATAGGCGCGGGACATTACGGCCGTAGTCGTAGTCAACCTTGCCCAAATCGATGAGTGCGACATGCGCGGGTGTCGGCATCCTCCCTGGAATCTCAGTTACCACTTCAATCCCCTTGCATTTCTCCATCGCCAGATATCCCAAATGACCCGTCTGCATTTCCGTTCCGGACAAAGCATTGGTGTACCTTGGTCCCACCTGACCATCGAAGGCGAGCAGAGTAGTGGGTGACTTGGTTGTGTGAGGGAATATCCTTTGCCAGAATTGGGAACGTGCAAGGTGACCAAAGTGCCTTGCGACCTCCAAACTGCCCGGGGCGTTGTACCATCCGAGCCAGCGCCTACCCTGGAAAAGTGGAATGAGAGCCACGGCCGCAATAGCTTCTTCACCACCAAAGATACCAGCCACCCCCCATGCGTTAAGAGTGAACTTGGTGTCCGAGAGAGGTGGACTGACGGGGGCCATTGCCAAGTGGTGTGTCGCGCATCACCTAGACCTGCTGGACCACAAGTATGAAAATTGTGGCAGAGCGTGCTGCGTGGTGTCAGGTTCCCTCGTGCCATTTCTTCTGGGAGAGTTTACGGCGCCCTTGAAGTATTACAGCACAAGAAATTTACGAGGCGGTGCAGTAAACGCGTAAATGGGCCTCTAATCAGAGAAATTCGCATGCTGTGCTGTAAGTGAGCTTTCTACCACGCTCGACCACACCCCAGCCGCACTTCAAGTTGTCATTTTTGACTGGGACTGATTCTGTATGGACGCAAGTCATTGTCACAGTCAACGTTGCCCAAATCGATGAACGCGCGACGCGCGCGGGTGTTGTGGAATCTCCGATCATGCCAGTGACATGGCTCTTACACATGAGTGTGATACATCGATCGTTCAGATGCTATCCATGATGTTGTGCAAGCAAAATACCTGTGAGTCCCCTGAGCCCAGAGTGTACACTGCCCCGAGGAAGTTTGCTCGGCATTGAGCTTTGCTCGGGAATATGCATGGTGCAAGCATGGCATGTACACAGCTAGGCAAGGCTCCGGCATTCAGTCTGCTAACCACATAAATACCTTCAACCGTCTCATAAAGCGTCACTCACCCGGCCAGCGATCTCTCTTCTCCTCAGTAACCTGTAAGTGATCCATGTCTCCCTCAGAAGGGTGTGGATCAGTTGCTGACTGCGGGAGGCTGATCAGGCTCAAAGAGAAGCCGAAATCCCTACTCATCTCTGCAAGCAAGGAGTCGTCCCTATCCCTGACAAACATCGATGTTAGGCGAACAGTTGAGTGACTCATCAGCACATCGATCGAGTCACTTCCGAGGAGGTGTCGCTGACAATCGGAATGCAGATCCACATCCATGACGATCGAACCGGACGTCGCGTCATCCAATGACTCCCGACAACCATACTCTGAGGGCCTCGAAATGACAGACAATGATCGTACCCGTCCCGCTGAGGCACCGGAGGCACCACGCATATTCGCTCTCGTCGTTGGAATCGACAAATACAAATACAAGTCCAAAGGGTTCTACGACCTGACCGGATGCAAGAACGACGGGAAACGATTCATCAACTTCTTGACCGAGGTGCTCGGCGTGCCCCTGTCGCAGATAATGTTTCTCGCAGATGAAGAAGCGACTCGACAAGAGATAGTGAACCAATTCGACCGATTCCTTGTCGAAAATGAGGCCATTCAGCGGAACGACGCAATCATCTTCTTTTTTGCTGGCCATGGTAGCCGATTCGCCGCCCCTCAGGGGTGGCTGACGGATAGCAAGAAGATCGAAACCCTCTGTTCCCATGACTATGGGCCGATCGGAGTTGACGAAAAGTGGATCTTGGGTATTACTGATCGCGAGATCGATACGTTGATGCGAAGACTTGCCTTTGAAAAAGGTGACAACATAGTATGTCCGTCCTGCTCGTCTGTAATTTTTTTCACCGAGGAATGGCTCTTGTAGGTTGCCGTATTTGACTGCTGTCATTCGGGAGGTCTCGCGCGAGCCGAAGAGAATACTCGTCTGCGCATCAGGTCCCTCCCGCCACCCCCTGATCTGGAACCCGCAGATCTTGACCGAGAAATCTGGTCATCCCTTCCGGAACCTTGCGCCCGTGCTGCGCATACTGTGATACAGACAGGCTTTCAATATAAAGCTTTGGCATCTCACGTCCTCCTTGCTGCATGTCGCCCTGACGAGTTCGCGTCGGAGGACCCTGATGCAAAGGACGCGCCAGGCGGTCTGTTCACCACTGCGCTCATAAAAGGCTTGCGCCGTTCTACTCTCCATGACACTAGTTACACCAGGCTGTTCGAGACGTTGGACCTAAAACACGATGGCCAGCACCCTCAGTGCGAGGGCACAAATAGAGACCGGCTACTTTTCAGCGTTAACACTCTTCGCAATGGGAGAACCACAGCCAAAGTCTCCAAAAGGGGAAACAAACTATGGGTCTCGGCAGGCAGTATCCATGGCATCGTCGACGATGTGACGTTTGCCGTCACGACCTCCACGCAGAACCTTGTCCTCAAGGCGAAGGAGGTTCTCGCGTTCGAAACTTTACTTGAGGGTAGCAACCATAACATCACCAACGCGGAAGCCTTCGTGTTAAGCGGGCACCACCCCATGCTGAGGGTGCACTCCTCCAGTTCTCACTCAAGTGCTCATCTTACCGTCGTCCCCGCCGACGAACCAGCAGATATTGATTTACATCAGGATGGTCTCGGAAAATGGGTGCTCAAACGCTTCGACCCGTTGATTCCTGGGTACGCGGACCACTCCATCCAAGTTGATGTGGATGCAGACGTCAGACGGATGGAAGACATCCTCGAAGCAGTCGCCAACTTTAACTTTTACCTCTATCGCTCGGACGATGCTGCGGCTAGCCATTCTGGAAAAGTAAATATACGCCTAAAGCGCCTCGAAGAAATCTGGGGCGAACATGGTCCTGTTGGTGATGACCTGTTGGCAGTTCCCACCTCGTCGCGTTCCGGTGTCGACGTGAGGGAAGCCACAATCACGGACCTTGGCTCCCGGTACGGGTTTACGTTGGAAAACTATTCAGGGGCGGACCTATTCCCCTACTTGTTCTACTTCGACCCTTCAGACTACAGCGTGCAAGTGCGTTCGTTATCCTGCTTGCATCGACGAAGCTGCCTGAACTAACCTTTCTCCCCGTTATTGCTGCTGCCGATAGGCTTGGTATATTCCACCATCTTCCACCATGCTTGCACCCCTCAAACGGAGAAACCCGGATGGTACACCGTCATTACTCGCAGTCGGATACGGAGGATTCGGGACAGACCCCATCGAGTTCTACCTCCCCCCTGGATGCCAGACCGACTCCGGATTCCTCAAGGTGTTTTTGACGACGACGTACGCCGACATGGCCAACGTCGCCCAGCCTCCTATCAGCGAGGTTTCCAGTTCACGTCTGCTCAACTGGAAGTTCCCCTGGTCCGTCAAAGACGCATGGACCTGCGAGACGTTTGTGTTGACTTGCAAGGAGGCATGAGGTGCGCCTGGAAAGGGATGACGAGGACGGAGACGTGGCGTGCAGCAGATTGTAGACCTGCCCGTGGCAGCGGTGTTGCGAGCGAACATGGTCTAGCGCAATGAGTGTTGTTCAGGTACTAGATTCAATAGGAGCAACCGGAGTAACATTGGTCCCACTAGTAGCTAGCAAGTTTTCGTTCTGTGTCATGAAGGAGTAAACATGGTCGATTGTTTGTGAAACCCAGTATATGAAGTTGGTAGACTCGGATAGGTAAGGTATTGGAATAGTGCACGAGGGGAGTAAGTAAGTCGTGAGAAAAGGAGCAGCGAAATTTTAACAGACAAGACCAAACAAAGAAAGTCAACATGGCATTAGACACCCGGACTCGACCTAAGTTTTGGTCGTGCTTGCAAGTACCCTTCGTATGCTGCAGTTGCATCACCAAGAAGTATACCTAAGAGTTTTTCTTCAGACTCTGTGAGGCCCTTATCATTGCCTTCCTCATCCAGTTCGAGGCTGGATAGCGTCTCATTGCACACCAGCTGAGCAACCTTCCTCCTCCACTTCTCCCATACGTCAGTATCATTCGGGAGGAAACAACGCAGCGTTTTTTGGACAGCGTTAGGGGAAGGACTGGACACTCCATGAAAAACGAGGAGAGTGACAAAGACGGCCATAGCTGTCCTAGTGCCGAGGAGGAACTTGCGAATCTGTGGGTCGCCAAGCTTTTGAAAGAGAACGTCGGCTTGGAGTTTCTCTCTTCTCAACGAGGAGATGTGAAAGTTGTACACCCATGATACGCAGAGCGAGGTGACGAACATGAGCTGGCCAAAGAGCATTCCTTGGGGAATGAGGAAGAGCTGGGCCAAGAACTCGAGAATGAGGAGGAGGGAAGATATGCCGATGGCATGCGCTGGGACTCTACCATCAAGCTCCAACCCGAACTTTCCTTTCGTGATGGCATTGACGGCGTGCTCTGCGCCCTTGACCACCACTACCACGTCCTCGCAAAGCACTGGAACAAGTATTCCATGTCCCGGTGGTGATCCCTGAGCAGGGTTGTTGACGGATTTGAGCATAAGCTTTCCTGAACCGATCGTCATAGTTGCGAAGCCGCTAGCGATGATCCCGATGAGGATTACAGAAAAGCTATACCAGTCCTGAACCAAAGCGCACATGACACAGGTCACGATGCTGACGATGATCGGAATGAGGGCTAGCAAAGCATTGATTTTGGATAGGCGTGGGACATTATGGTCATAGTCCACGTTGCCCAAATCGATGAGCGCGACATGCGCGGGTGTCGTCGTCCTCCCTGGAATCTCGGTTATTACCACTTCAATCTCTTTGCATCTCTCCATCACCAGATATCCCAAATGACCCGTCCGCATTTTTGTTCCGGACAAAGCAGCGGTGTACTTTGGCCCCATCTGACCATCGAAGGCGAACAGAGTAGCAGGTGACGTGGTTGTGTGAGGGAATATCCTTTGCCAGAATTGGGAACGTGCAAGGCGACCAAAGTGCCTCGCGACCTCCAAACTGCCCGGGGCGTTGTACCATCCCAGCCAGCGCCTGCCCTGGTAGAGAGGAATGAGAGCCACGGCCGAGATGGCTTCTTCACCACCAAAGATACCAGCGACTCCCCATGCGTTAAGAGTAAACTTGGCGTTTGAGAAAGGTGGATAAAGGGGAGGCATCGTCAAACGGTGGTGTGTTTTGCATCACCGGACTGTTGGACCATAAGTATTTATGAAAACCGTGGCGAAGCATGCTGTGCCACGATATCGGGTTCCCGCGAGCCATATGGGCAGTGAGAACCAGCCCGGCGCCTGCTACAGGGCAACATTCGTGACGGGCGCAAGGCACGATTTCAGGGTTCCAAACCGCAGTGAACTGTATGGGACTATCACGATGAATTAGATTTGACAGTCCTGGCGCTCCGTGACTAGGTGGGCGTAAGACTCTGTATGCGCCAGGCAAGGCGCCAGGCTGCAATTTTTTTGACCTGTGCAACAGCTGTAGCTGTTCAGCGAGCCCATATCAATGATGGTGTGATTACGTTACAAGCACCCCAGCGTGCCGTGTGGCACTGGTCGTGCATCGTGTTCTGGTCTGCTTGTTCGGGCCCCAGCATCCGTGGGGCACGTTTGTCGCCGCCTGACGACTCTATCACCGCTCGGAGGACAAAAGGTCGTCCCTAATTGGTAGACAACAAATTTCGTTGTTCTGTGACTTGCGGCTGTATCTAGATTACGTAACTGGAGTCTGGCATGGCTGAAGACAACAGTTGTCCCCCTGAGCACCTACTCAGTTTTCGGCAGTCACAATTACCCACGAGTGGTCACGGACCGTCACAGCGCTGGATTCAAACTCCAGCCTCGGGTTGAGTTCAAGTTGTAAGTCTGGGTCTCATATTCAGAATCCCTGGTAGAAGCTCACTGTCCCCATTGGCCCACCATTGCCAGCAACCACACCCTACGACACACGAGTGTGTTGAATTATCGAATGCGTCGGGACGCGTCAACGCGACTTGGATATATTTCAAGCTCCGCTTCGGCACACTCGGCGAGTGACATTTGGTGTGACACAGGTCAACTTCACGATCAACAGAACCACTGCATCATTTCTCTTCGTTCAAGTTCAGAGATGTGGGTATAATACAAGAAATAATATGTGTATAATAAAATGGTGAAAATGTTGTGTTTTTAGTGGAGTACCGAAAACTGAGTAGGTGCCGGTTCGGGGGGAGGGGATAGTACTCCCAGAACGTTCGACGTTCGCACCACTGGCGTCGAACACCGTGTGCCGGATTTGAAATGGCTATCAGCCTGATGACCTTCAGTGTTCCGCGTGCTGCGCTGGATAGCTAAAGCTGAATGATTCGGCGCTCTCGCCGTTTGATATAGAGCTGTGTCTAATTAATGCAAAGATGGACTCGGTGTGCGATCACATGTAGATCAGATATCTCGGGTGGATCCGAGTGCTGTGCAGGGCATCATTACCGCCGGCCCCGACTCTCCGAAACTCTGGAAACACCCTATGTTATCAGCACGCGCTTGCCGCAAGGTGTCCGTTCGAGAAGGAAATGATTGTGAGAGAAATCACTAGGACTTCGAGAAGCTAACGCGCACAGCGAAACCGCCCACAGTATACTGCTACAACCACAGCATGCTGAGGTCTTTCTTCACCTCGGTGTCCGTCCGGACAAAGAGTAGTTCCGCCGTTGACACCTTCTCGAATTCCGCGTAGGGGTCAAAGGGATCCGAGTGCAGTAGTAAGCACAAGTGGTCTTGCCCTGGCCTCAAGACACCCTGCCCGCTGGTGTCGAAGCACCAATAGTCTACCACACCGACCGCGCATTTTCCATGCCGTGTGCATTCTACTCCCCTTTCCCCAGCCCCTTCGAACAGCTTCATAGACGACGACGGGAGGTCTACGATGAGCAGTTTGAGTTGCAAACCCTGCTTAGTCATGATAAAGTTCCTGTCGCCTCGCCATACTCGTTGGGGGAGTCCGTTATCCCCGCTCATGCTTCCTGCCGTCGCAGCGCGGGATTCCCCGAGCGCCTTGTAACAACGAGGTGACTCCGGGAGGGCGGCGCTATCAGCAGATGGGCGACCTGCCCACGCCATGATCTCCCACTCTCCACTCCTATTGATGATTGCTTCCATCAGTCTATAAAAGGCGCGTTGACCCTCCCCATATGCGACCGTCAGGCTCACATCAAAGATTCCAATGAGACTGTATGCGATGTCTTCCACTCGAGTTGTCGTCCGGTTCGATGCCCACAGCATCTTTTCATGAACGGCGCGGGTTCCAGGACGGAAATGGCGCAAGTCATGGTGAGGGATGCCTGTTGCTCGTGAAAGTGCGTCCAGCATCCGCACGTCTTGCTTATCGTTGACATTGTTGCTAAACGGTACCCAACCCTTTCCATAGAACTTCATCATCCGAGGAGCCAGCAGTTCTTGCAATGTCCACCCACGGGTGAACCAAACGTCCTTCCAAAGGTCGTCAATTGAAGACACCTCGGCCAGGTATGCGATGCACACGTGGGCATCACGATACCACTTGAACATGGATCGGATGGCTTCTTCGAGCTCGGTGCTGCTGTCTTTGTTGATACAGCACGTATCCGACCAAGCGAGACAGCAGTCATATTCGGCAGCTTTTTCGCAGAAATTGACGAGCTTGCTATATCCCGCAGGTTGGAAAGACATCAAGATATCGCGAAAAGTTGGTTCGCCCCGTTCGAGCCACCGGTGGGAGAACGTGGCGTACTTGAGTTTTCCTCTCACGATGGCCCTGATCGCTTCTTCTCTCGTAGGCACCGAATGACCGGCGGCCTCCTCGACAACTTTGGCTATGTCGGTTTCTGTAACCGCCATCATCTCGCGGCGGAACATCTTCTTCACCTCATGGCGAGAGACGAGCCTCTTCTCTGGGACATATACGAGGTAAGTTGGAAGTTCGTTGTTGACATGGTTGCTGAAGACTTCCATAACGTCTGGCAGCGCGGGTAGTCCAGGCTCCTACACACTAGTCAAGCAAATCAGAGGCAAATGAACGTAGTGCACTTGCATCAGCGGCCTCACTGGAGGCATCCCCCGCAGGCCCGGGCGGCAACCTAATCCTGATACCTCTACCACTACTTTCAGGCTGGCCAGTCCCTTGGTCAACCGACACAAATCTACTGCTAGGAGAGTACGCTCACTAGTATCTGTCCGTGAGGGAAAATATTACGGACGTCCTCAATCACGTCACGCTTCAGTTTGTGAAACTTGGCCTGCGTGCATACCGGTGAGCTGAAGGGCGAGATAGTAGTAAGGGGCAAACGTGACACGACCGCACCTTGAGAGCGGTTTGCTCTTCCGCGGTCAGCGTAGACTCTAGCACAGTGTGGGCGAGGTCTTCGAAAAAGTTGCCCATCGCCGCCGTGCTTGCAGGGACGGAAAGGGTCCCCCCGTCAACTGAACCCTATGACCGCAAGCTGCTCTCCTTTTATACTTGAAAAACGTAACGTCTGAATCTGGGTTCGTTGCAGCATGCGTCCACGCCTGCCAGGGCTGTGGGGGACTCTTCTCAAAGCGCGCGTACGTTCGATCGAACCCTCATTCCAGTGGGGATAGGATATCATTACTGTGCAATTTGGATAACCCCGATCACCCCCTTCCACCACGCATCGGCTGTGGGTTGCTTCTTTCATTCCTTCATTTGCGCCCGCGGGCCATGCATCAATGCATGTGTACCACCTGGACCTCGGACCTCAGGGAAAATTGGACATACTCACCGACGGACTTGCAGGGTACTCTGATTGGGATTGGCTGCCGGTCACGTCGAACGAATGGGTTCGCGAAATCGCCTGGCTACTAGTCGCTCGGCCCGACTCAGTGCTCTCGGCGTTGTGATGAAATGACACACCTGGCATTTGGTAACTGTGAGTCGTGCATACGGTGAGGTTCGCGCGGATACCAGCACGTTGCCCTAAGCTCCAGTGCAAGGATCATCGTTCCAGACCGCGAAAATGCCACGGTCAAGCTGGAAGTGATGCATCATTTGCAATCCGACTCTCAACATTCCGTGTCAGACATTCATGTTCGTTCAAACCTAGATCATCGGTCCTGCAATTCACCGCGAACGCGAGAATAAATCAGAAGCACCAGCACTGCCACCACAATTTTTTTCATGACGAGCACAGGCCAAAAAAAAAAATACAACGCAATATACACCAATAAGCCTAGGACACGTGCGATAAACTGAGTACCTGTATCCGTTCTTCTCGAGTAGCATACAATATGACGAATGGGTGTCCTTCCGCCTTTCTCTTGGCCACCGCTTCGCGCAGTTGGAACGCGTACGCCGTTTGCAGCGCTGGCATGGACGCCACGATCGTCTTCCATACGTCTTCGTCGTGAATCCAGTTCGAGCCCCTGACTAGGGTGTCGAATACCGCGCTGGGCACGTCGATCGCGAGCATCGGCACGCCGTTGGTGATCGCGGCCTTGAGATGTGCGCCGCGTTCATAGGCTATCGTGGATATGATCAGGCGGGGGACATAGTCTGATGCGTTGCAGATCGCGTGCATACCTCTATCGAGTAAGATCTGTTTCACTTGCTTTCGCTGCTTCTTTGTGTCGACAGGAAGTAGGAGTTGAACGTCGCTGCCGCCCGACGAGTCCTTGACGCCGAAACTGGCTGGGATGGCGCTCGGATATCCAATCGTTCCCGACGTGGACGAATCGATGCGCATCTGTTCAGCGATTTGCTGATGCAACCAACTCACTAGGTCCTGTCGAGAGACTAGGCCTCTATCTCAGTATAGGAGCAAGATTGCTAGCGCAAAGTCTCTCACTTTCATATTCCGTCCCTCTGAGAATGCTCTTGACTTTGAACGCCGCACGAGGCGTGCGCGGTCTCGGGTACAATGCGAATCTGAGTAGACCTTCAAGTCGTCGGCAGATCACAAGCGAATCGACAGCTTACAAAATTCCTTCGCGAGCGCAGAGGTCAACGTGACTTTCGTTCTCCAGTTCGGTCAGCGTCGCGTCGTACATGATATCAGCACTGATGTTGTTCTGCCAGAGCAGCGCCGCAACCTCGAGTCTATCTTGAAGATACCCAGACTGGTACGACATTACATACACATCACACCTGCGGGGGCTCCAGAAACCAAAGGATTGCTGTTCCCTTACGAGAGCCTTGACTGAGGTGCTTTGAAATGCAGCGAGAGCAACGGTGATTTTGTCAAAGGCTATTTGAACAGCAAATGCGCAGATTGGGTCGCTCTTCGGTTTGGCAGCGGAGTACTGGGCGATCAACTTGTCGTATCTGCACAGGTACGTAAGTCATCTGCAAGTATATCAAGGGGGCGGAATCACGGACCGACCAGCCGCTGCGAGGACGTCCTGACGTCTCGTACGCCGTACGACCTCTAGGCGAAGTCCATCCTTGAAATGCGCATGGTGTGTAGCCCACATCAGGGGGCGGAAGTATATCGGACCATTGAAGCCCGCAGATGTGGCGAATTGAATACTCTCCTTGATTTCCTCTACGGCCGGCTTCATGACGGTGAGTAAAGAGGGCGAAACTCTCTCCAGTTTCGCCAGCAGTCCATCAATGTCTTCGTCGATTTCTGCGAAGATCTCTAATTCATCCGCGGTACTTCGCAGGAGTCCTTTCTTTAGTAATGCTGCCCGCTTCTGAGATGAGGAAGACTTGAACTGATTCATGATATCCATGACTGATGGTCGAAGGTCGTCTGGGACTCGGCTGAGGGCTAGTTCAACAACTGAAACAGAGTTAGGGCAACGAAGAGGAATTAGAAAGACAATTCACTTCTGGAATGAGAGATATGTATCTCATAGCTTTGCGCAAGGTTCGGGAAACTACGAAGACAATCGCTGAGAAGCAGTATTAGCTCTGCTCCCGCTGCAATGATACCATTTCTCATGTCTGGGGTGATGATATCGAGAACAGCAGCTTTCACTATTTTGGGATGTCCCGGAATGGCGCTGTGAATGGGTTCAACACGGGAAGGTTTGCGAGAGATAAGAAATCAGTCTACTTAGGGCGATAGGTATTCATAATGTGAAAACGTTTGATTCGTTTCACACCATTCCTCGCAGCCAGCCTGGCAAACGGTATCAGGGCTTGATTAGGTAGGAAAACGACATCGCCATGTCTGTCGATGAATGTAGCTAGCGGTTCGTTCTCTTCCGGATTCGTCGAAGGGACCAACAGAGGCGGCTCCATATCAACGGCCCCGTGAAGACGAAATATGGCCTTCAATTTGTCTTCGACGATAGTATTCAAGTTGGCGTGTTCGGCAATATCTGCTTCGAGATCATAAAGAAGATTCCTCGCTTGACTAGCTTGGCTAGCTGGTCGTTTGAAAAGTACTGAGAGCAGAGTCTGGAAGTGTGTCGAATCTTGCGCGGCTGCGAAGAAAGAGAGTCAGAGGAATAGAGAACAGAAACCAAGTTAGTCACAGTACTCACATATCATTCTTAAGGCTTCCTTGAAGTATTCATCTTCTACCCTACGCGGCAACAACGAACTTTGCGAGAGCTCCAATGCGCTTGGCCGCTTTGCAGAATCATGGTGAAGGAGCCACGAGATAACTAACCAACGTGAGACGAGTACCGCTACACCCTCGAACGCAACCTACTGTCTTTCTGTTTCGTGCGATGTGCTTCCCAATCACGAGGGAAGTAGACTTCAGGCTTCCGCAGGTCTTCAATGACAGCAATGCGCTCCGCTCCCGTGGAGAACGGGTAATTCATCTCAAAGAACACTATCTGGTGTACTTTGGTAATCGACAGCCGCAGCATCTCCAGAATCCAACTCACCCCAAGACTATACATATCAGCTTTGTTATGATTCCTGGGTCCCTTCTTTCGCGATGAAACCTCGGGGGCGATGTACAGCTTCGTTCCTACCTCTGGATAGGGATTAGCTCGGGGGGGCTGTGGCCGCCAAAGTGTCACGCTTGCCTAGAGTGAGGTCATTGTCTGACTCTTGGGGGGATAAATCCGAAGGATCGACAGCCGCAAGACTAGATGTAGCTAGACCAAAATCTCCAACTTCCAAGGAGAGTGGGCACAGAAGTCAATACTGATATATCCACCTATTTCATCAATTACCTTTGCAGTCGCCGTTGCCGTCTACACCGTTGAGCAACTAGCAAGTCCAGACATTTGACACGGGAAACTTACCGATAAAGATGTTTGTCAATTTGATATCTCTGTGCAGCTGAGTGAGTGGAGGGAATCAATGATGAACACTATATCTAGAAAGAAGCGACCGACTATTCCCATGCTGCCCATGTGGACAAGTGCCTCCAAGATTTGATTGAATAATCGCCAGGCCTCCTCTTCCGATAAACCCTCGGCCACCCTCTAAAAATAAAGGTCAACCAATAGGACAGTGGAACGGCCGTCTCGATCTCACTTCTTTTAAAGTCTGGCGTTCTACGAACTCCTTGATGGAAATACAGTTTAATTCAAAGGTCAACACGCGGAAGCCGGGGTACGTACCATCTGGATGTATAACGTCCTCGGCAACACTGGCGGTAGTTTCACATCCATGTCCTCTCCATACTCTGATGCAAAGAGGTGCGCAAACCCATCTCCATCATCGCTGTCATCGTCGTCCTCGTCTTTCCCGTCTTGCACGTCAGACCTGGTAAAATGGATGCTTGGGAAAGATGACCTGCTCCCAGAACCTCCATAGTCGTCCAAGTCATCCAAATCGATACTGAACGGGTCCGATTTCTCGTGTCGTTCAAAGAAGTGAGGCACGGAAGTCATATTGCCTTCCGTGCCCGGGTCAGAAGCAGTGTCAGAGCTAGACGATGGGCCAGAAGAGACGACCTCGACTGTTTCAACCCAAGTTGTATAATATCGCACAATGAAACGGTGAGAAAGCCTGCTTAGTGCATTTACTTCACGGTAGATTTTAGTGTCACTCTGATCGGTGCGCAGGCGGATCTTCTTCACTGTAGATGCCGATGAGCATGTGAAGCTTTGAGACGAGGGCTGTCACGAACCGGCGTATATGCGGGCGTCAATCCTATTGCGCGCTTTCACAACTGATCCGAATGCGCCCCTCCCCTGCAGATCAATGGAGCCAATGTAGTTATTACTCGAAAGGTCTGCATACCAGCAACTCTAGTTCTTCCCAATCCTCCTTCCACCTACTTGCTTGTCTTGTACGAGGAGTACGGAAGTAGTCTTTGTCTGGAGAAGTCCCATATTGATTCCCATTCCCTGTCGGTGCCCCGGAACCCGGAACTGGAATCGATGGCGTATTGGTTCGTGTCGGGAGGGAAGGGGATATCGATGCGAGATCTGCAAGAAGGCTCACACAAGAGATATGGGACTTTTTGCTGGAAGAGAGCATGTTCAACCCTGTGATCTGTAAAGTAGGTGATATAGATGCTGCGGGTGGTTCAGTGGTTGAACTGACCCGGCTAACGAAATTGTACGTACCAGCTTGGAGAGCTTCACGCGGGTCATTGAACTTATACATTACGCCTTGTCCATGAAGCATTTGCAGGAACACTACTCCGACGCTGTGGATATCGCGACCCCTAGTATATGACAACGGGGAGTCAAGGACTTCCTTGGATAGCCTAAGGCAGAATGGATTAATAGGCCCACAACAAACAGTTGACCATTTCGCACCAAGCGTCCGGAATCTCGTGCTCGTCGTTGATGAGAGCCAAGCCCGAAGAAAAAGGGTTCGACCTGTGTAGGTCTTTCAACCGGGTATGATAACCTACTTTCCCCACCTTAACAAGCTTCGAATGACTTTTGTTCTCGCGGGTTGCAAGGAAGATACACGTAGTATCAAGGCCTATTAGAGAGACCCGTCGCAGGTTGATAGAACGATTCCAGGACAAGGACATACCTCGATGGACGAGATCACTAGAATGTACAGCATTCAGCGCGGACAGTATCTGCGCAAGGTAGTCCTAGGCGTGAGGTATTGGTGAGTCTACTATGTACAACGGAAGTGTTGTACGTCTTACAGAAGCTCTGTCTTCTCGAATGCTGTCACAGTCCTCTAAAACATCTTGTAATGTAAGAGCAGGAGGTTGTTCAGACAAGATCGTCAACCGAGGGGGACCAAAGTGAGGAAACGAAAGTTTGACAGCCAGGATGCTTAACAAGTTCGGGTGGTGCACTTTTATGAGGTGTTGGATCTCAGCCTCGAGCTGCGCCAGCTTCCTCTTGCCTAGATGTATATATATTAGTCAAGAATACAAGAAGAAGGATCTACATGGTTACCTTGGAAGCTAACGTAGTATTCGGAGGTGAACTCAAGTGTGTGGACCTCAAGAGGAAGTGTGGCATTGACGTCATCACACACAGGATCGGCGATGTATGTCATCCCCAGGCACTCTGTAGTGGTGTTTGAACGCGAAAATAGACCAAAAGGATGAATAAACCTTTGCGAGGGTGGAACATCTTCACTGTATTAAAGCGTATGCCCCTAAACTCTACCTCGATGGGGAATTGTTCCGTCAACGTATCACCGACAGATGGTACTTCGGTGGCGTCAGACTGCGCTCTTCGCCGAGCTGCTTTATATTGCATTTCCTTCGCAATGAGATGTTTCTGTGCATCTATTTGGAGTTGTTCCTGGAGTTGCTCAGCGACCCGAGCAGCCAGCACCGACTGGCGCTCTGCCTCTGCCTCCTCTCTTTCTCGTCGCTCCTAATCAAACATTTTTTAAACCACTGCAATCAGTAAACTTAAAGATAGCCTACACGCTCTTCTTGAGTTGCGCGTTTTGTCATCTGTGTAGCAAGCGATCCAGATGCCTCACTTGGTGGTTGAACGCGGTCAGCTATCCATTCTTGTGCCGTGGTGATGATCTAAGCATAGATTCTGCGCGTTCATCTCAAACAAATCTGCATATATTGGAATTACAGACCTGAAAGACCATCTCCGACCCTCGCAACTTCTGGGCTTCCGCACGTATGACCTTGGATAGTGCCACTTCAATATCATGGCTAAGACCGCGAATGGGTTTCTGGACTGTGAACATGGGAGTGGCAAGTGTGGGGTACGTTTTCGGGAATCTGCTTCGAGGTCAGCAAGGATGAAAGGAGACGGGTTAAGAGATACTACTTGGTATGAAGGTGAAAGTAAACCTTGGATGCGTGCAGGGGATCTGGATGAACGACCTTGATGATAAATTCTGGCAGCCTAGTGGCAGTCTTGGGAACAATTAAGACCTCTCGGGTTGAGACGCGACATTGACGCACCTTCCATGCCTTTGGGGGAGGGGGTTCAAAGAAATCTTGATCATAGATGGACTTAAGGGCGGTTATTTCGAGTTGTTGCAATTCTTCAGTTGTTTCCATTGTTGCTGCGATTGAAGTCTGTGTCGTGAATGCTCGCGATGAAGACGAACAGAAAAGCTACGTGCTGCTCGAGATGTTTGAGGGTCCAGTTGGACCTCAGTGGCTCAAGCGGACATGACCGTAACTCGAGAAATGGTTATGCTATAAACAGATCTCAACATCAAATGGACATCGACTCAGCCTGACTCGAGTTGGCAGTCAAGTCGTCGTCTATTTGCCCTTGCTTGGCAGCGCCCTCTAATATTAACACGTACAAACAACGCGTAACAACCTTCCAACTTCCCCTTGACTTGAGGCGTCTTGTGCCCCATTCCTGGCGCCCCTTACTACTTGTAGTTATCACGACCCCCAACTCGAACTAAAGTGACACGTCCGGGCAGCCTTCATCGGGTACGTTGTGACATTTAACCTCTGATCAAAGCTTGGCGTTGCTTGAACCTTCGCCTAAAGGTACGTGTGTGAGCGACTTCATTGAGCAGACCACCCCTGAATGTCACTATAGCCATGCCACCGCGGCATGCCAGGTCGGAAGGATATTCATTGAAAATATGCACAGCAATTTATTTCGTTTCGAATGCCCTGCTCCGAGTCCACACACTTTGAGTCTTTGACCAAGTTGCTCACAATGGGTTCTGTAGTCCAACGGAGATGCCGACAATTTTCCATGACATTCCACCAATTCATGGGACGGTTGAGCCATCACTACAGCGGGCACCCAAAAAAAATCAAGATTTTTTGCATATTCCCATGGTGCATTCGTGATAACCAAGTCCGAGCTACCTGTAACTCGGGGGTACGAAGTCTGAAAATCCACCTTCTCTGGTCTCAGATCTTAAACCCTCGTCTTCAATAATGCCAAGTGGTTAGCGTTTCTTGGAACCCATCCAAGTTGCTGCTTGCATTGACAACACCCTTGTGATCCACACTAAGCTGGTAAGTCGTGCCGATAGTGGACAGGCCATATACGGTCATGGTCGGGGCCGAAGCAGAGTCGATGTTGAAGATCTGCTGTTGACAATTCAATGGGTCAATACAAGCTTTGTCGTAATTCTTGGATGCGAGAACGATGTAAGTTCCATTTGCCACGCGGAATGAAAGGGTGCAATATACCTGGAAGAAACTGTAAAAACCCGCGCCTGATGCAGTGTGAATTAGAGACGATTATCGGGATCTGAGTCAGCTCTCTCACCAAATATAGTGATGTTCAACGAGGATTGGATGTACATCGCCCATGCCGCATTCATGTTGCTTGAAAACGCAGGATCGTGATAAGCAGAGTTGATGCCGAATGGCCCTGGCGCCGGGGGAACGGGTTGGTAGTAAGGCTGTAAAAGAGCAGGTCATGAGCTCGGCGCCACTTACAATCAGTCGTCACTCACGGTCTCCGTCTGAACAAAACCGAGGTAATGGTCTCGAGCATTCACCAGGTTATATTGGTAGAGTGTCGCGTGTTCCGCTTGCGAAGGACATCATCTCTTCAATCTATGGACGGGTATGAGGCAACAAGAAACTTACAAGCTGCAGTGGGATGAGAATTACTATCAAGTAGGATGAACATTCTTTGTACTTACACGTGCCAATGAGCCAAACGGGGCCCGCAGATTCCGAGAGGACACCACGCCCAGTGAAGACCGATGTTTGACCAGGCGCGTCTAGGTCATGGTCCGCAGTCCATATCCATGTTCCCTGGCTACTCGTCGAAAGGACGCCTTTGCACTGAGCCAACAAACGTGACGAACCTCGAAGTATGCGCTTGATTGCGGTGTGAGGTGGATGCCTAGGAATGCAGCCTGACAAGAAGTATTTACAGAGCCTGATGGACAATGGACGTATTGCAGGTTAGTACCCAGGGCTGAGCATAGAGCTACATTAACCAGTGCCATATGTGGGAAGGATGTGTCACGGACCTCCTCCCAGCCTGGAAATTGTTCTAATGAGCAGTATTCCTCGGCTTCATGGGAAAACGCGTACCGGATGTGACTATCCCAGAGACCTGCGGCGCCTTGCTCACCAGCAGGGTCATGGACATTCCATTCTATCAAGATTGCTCCAGGAGCTACAGAACGTTAGGACGTGTCGTATTACGGGGGCATTCAGCGAAAGATGTTATTTACCAGGGCCAACTGTGGTAAGGAGCAAATCGCTGATCTCCATTGTACCCTGGGAACCAGCGGTGCCAGCTCGAATGACAGGACGGGGATTTGTGTGTGACTGGAAGTTTCTCCCACCCGCCAAAATGACGGACCAGGCTTCGCCAACAATCTGCGTTCCTGCTGGAATAGTGATCGTATTCGTGACGTAGTATACGCCCGCATCGAAGAAAATGATCTTGCATCCGGCGTACTGTGTGACGGTCTGGTTGAGAGAACATGCCAGGTTTCCCCTGACGAATCAAACTATACCTGGTTGAAAACTTTCTGGATGACTTTAGTATCATCCGTCTTGCCGTCACCTCTTGCACCTCGACTTTTGACGCTGATGATCTCGTGCGGGGCATAACTGGCATACTGGGGGTGGCCTTTTCCGAAGATCTTCCCCGCGTTGTTGAGGAGGCTCTGGGGCTTGCTGGCCGGCACAATATTGCCCTGGGCCCAAGTCTTCTGACCATTGGTTCCGGAGTATACATTACCTTGACCCCAAGAGTCGATTGTAATAGTTCCACCTGCAAGGATGGCGGCTCCTCCAGCGACACCAACCGCAGTCGGAACATTGGTCAACTGGATATTGTTGAGTACTAACGAGTATGGCAGTGTGCCGTTGCTTGAAACCGATGACTGCACAAAGACGGGCGTGTTGCTGACTAGAGCATCCACGATAACCTCAGAGCCAACACCCTTCAAATGTTTAGTGAGCAAAAGCAGCTTGACAACTCCAAAGAACACTCGAACCTGTCGCGATTGGGTAGGCCCTCCTATCGTCAACGCGAAACCAACCTGAAGCAGACCATCAGACAGATGATCTAATGAACCGGAAGTGAATCAAGCTACCTGGCAATTATGGATCGTTATTCCTTGAAACGTGAAACCTACAACATGCGTTAGGCAAACCGTGACGTATCCTTTTAGTCGCAGTATATTGACGGACCCCAGTTCCAGAGACCCGATACAGCTGAATAACGCCTAGTCAACGTTGATTTGTCTCGAATGCAACTTTTCTTACCAGTCACCGCATTTTTTACTGTTAGATTACGAACTGTGAATTGTTGGTTCCCAACCTCGATACCAATCCTTCCTAGGTAGAGACTTGTCAATATATCGCTGTTTTCTAGGGTTGTTACTTGCCTCCGTTAAAGACAATGTCTAATGATGTGTAAGCATCCAGTTCGCATAGGATCATGTCCACTCACCTCCCATGAAACCACCGCTGAAAAGCCGGGGACAAATTACTATCGTCTAACCATATATCTAGAGTAAAAGCGTACCTTCCGTTTTCCATGAATATGCCTAGCGCAAACATCAACTTCGTAGCAACAAGAGACGGTCCATTTCTCACCTTGGTGGTTCGTGCCAGAAGCAGTGGACATCTCAACCACAACGTTGACTAACGAAGTCGCCTGGGCTACTTGCCAATGCAGACCAATCGCCTTTTTCCTAAATGGCACCTGCCGCAAGTCAATAATCAAGTTCCGCACGGAACGAAAACTGGAGTGGGGCTAGTGTCAGGATAAGACACGGAGTCGAGAAACTTGGAGTCCGTACAGGTTGTCTTGGTTGAGGAACCACTGAGCGCCCCAGCCGTCAGGAATATAAGGGTCGGCATCTAATAAAAGTTAGATCTGCGCGATCATGAAGCCTGAAAAGGCAGACCTATGACTGCTGATCCGCTGAAATTGGAACTTGCTAGCAGAGTAGGTGGATTCCTAGCGTCTCCAATGATTTGTGTATAGTAGTAGGTTTCGATAGCGGACGAGACGAGATATACGCTGATGGTTCGGTGAGTAATGTGTGAAATGACTGAGTAGGATAGCTGAATGCATTACACTTACCCTCGAGGAAAATACACAATTGCCGGTGAGGTACTGCAAATAACACGTTTAGTCACAGAATCTGCATGTAGAGGAGCCACTTGCGTTGATGATTCACATGTTGCGCCGCAGCGACCCCCAGACGACATTGCCGCCCTACGAATTTCAATGCAAGCAAGAACAAGAATATACAGAATGAACTTACTTGATTGCGACTGTGTCGTCAGTGACCCCGTCACCCACAGCTCCGTAGTCTTTGATATTACGGAAGACTTGATAAGAGTGCGGGTGGGGATTGAAGGGAGACGTCCCCCGATGCTGGATTAACTCAAGCCAATATGGCTCCTCGGGTGTCGCATCGCCGCCGCCTAGAGGCGCGGTGCAGGACGAGCCAAGACCGAAGGCAAAGTAAGAGTCGTATAGGACTGCTCCAAGAAAGAGCAGCAGAGGGCGACACCACATGGGCGATACACAGAAACGTAGATGTGTGCGAGGAGGACAAGGAAGCTTCACTTGGAACCTTGGCACTTTATATTCCAATTCATTGGAAAGAACATCAGCGGCTCCACGCCATGCGAGGAGTATACAGAGCGAAACGTGCATTTGCACTTAACACCTGGATGAGGATCATCTGTTAAAGACACAAAAAGGGATGTCATGATCTTGTATTGTAGCGCAAGAAGTGGCTTGGAACACCAGGCAGCCATTCTAAGAAAGGAAGACGTTGAATACACTGGCATGACCCAGGGATGGTTCAATCATCAACCAAAGGAACGGAAAGAAGCAGCACTCCTGAGTTGGGCTGGTTCTCTTGGACCGACATGCAGAGATTGATGGCAAGAATGGAGAGAAAGCTTATCGTCTATTTTGGTGTTGGAAATTCGATTACCTCCAAGGCAACTCCGAGGTGGACTCACTTCACGCATGTGGATGGGCCATCAGTGAGATCTAAATTGCCTAAAGCACAAGTGCAAGGCTGAGATCACAGGAGATAAACAGCGTGCTGCAATGCTTTAAGCTAGATTCAGCCGTCCACAACAGTCGAACGCATTGTCATGTTTCATGCATGGCGTACCTTCAGAGTTGCAGGGCTATGCATGGCATCCTGAAGCGTTCATCCTCAACAACCGCAAAGCATCATCGGCGAAGCACTCGGGGGCTGTGTATTCGGGACATGCGCAGAAAGACAATCAAAGTATAGCACGATGTAAAAAAACAGGCCAAACTACTTGCATGCCAAGCATCGTTGATGTGGGGGGACGGACCTAGCAAAGCGAATCTGCTTGCTCACTGTAAGTTGGTCTAGTCTAAGTATGATCCGGATTTAGTGTTCGTGACACTCCGCAGTAGTCCGCGGGGTACCTGATCGGAGGCAGTCGCTATTCGACGGCAAATCCCCACCGAAAAGAGTTGAGATTCCGGACAGGAATGCAAACCCCGAAGTGGGTCAAGGCAACAAACCCAAGTGTTATGTTGGCAATGCCACTTTGGTTGAATTTAGAAGGGATTGGATATAGTACTTGCCAACGACCCTTGCATATTCCTTGGAGCCTGAAAGAATGTAAAGCAAAGGTCCAGGGTAGAGTGATAGCCAAACTTGAACGCCGCACAATGGGTCCGTAGAAGTTGCGGTCACCCGGCAGTGGATGTATCATGAGTATTGCGCGCCACGAGTTCCAGAGTCAAACCTTCAAGGTGATGGCGTGCTGGAAAGTGTACTGTATAAGTTCAACAGTCGAGTTGTTCGCGAACAAAATTTTTCCCACAGTACACAACCGTCTCGGAACTTTGAACAAGTTCGTACTAGTAACCCTCCGCCGAGTCGAAGACTTGAAGTGCGTCCGGGAAACCTTGAAAGTCCACTAGTGCTGGCACCAAGAGAACGATGACTTTATAATCATCTTCCAAAGTCGTACACCAGTGACCAATCGAGTCTTTCCCCTTGAAGAAGAACCGGTATTGCCCCGTTCTTTGCTGCGCATAATGGTGGAGACTCCGCGCATTGGTCGTGCTTACACCTTTTTTGAATGAGTAAAACCATACAGTACGTTTGAGTATACGTTTGGGAACATCACGTTTGATGAAGGCTTCCAATCAGGGAGCCCGGCACAGAGCATCTTCGCACGTCCGACTCCACAATCCACTTTCAAACCGTGGCCATATCATCTCGCACGACGAGTCGCCGATGACTTGACTGGGGCACACAGGATGGACCGAATTTCCGAAGCCACAATCTATCCGAATTATGGACACATGTTGCAAGACCGGTTCTAATTGCGCTTGCTCTGTTCGTAAGTAGACACCGCTGATTCCAGAACGTTTTCTGGCGTTTACAGAACCCTCGTTCGGAACTACGATGTGCCCAGGTGGTCCTACGTCGGTTTTCACGCCTTCATGTGAGCGAGCCACTGCCTCGAACGATATCTGCCTGGTGGCAGTTCCCCGACCAAGCTGAGATGAGCAGAGCAGGCTCACCTGCCCGACCCGCGTGACGAGATAGAGCACATCAGAGCGACGATCGGGAGACTCCCATCCACTCATCCATTTTCGCGAGTCAATTGGGGACGTGGAGGGAGAGGGAGTTCTGGCTGGTATGGAACAATGGGGTTGGGTCCATTTCGCAGAACGGTGAACTTTGCCTCGTGGACCAACCTCGTCTGCGAATGCCCGACATCGTCCGTCTGTCACGCCCTCGCAGAGGACTCGCCTTTCTCTCGGCGCGTGAGATCGCAACCGGCGCCGCAGCCTCCACGGGAAAAAAAGGTGAGAGGAAAGCAGAAAGAGATGGTGGGATGAGGAGGAGGGATGAGGAACATAGACAATCGATCCCGCTTTTCCACCGGCGAAGCAAGTGATCAGATCTGGCCTGACTTCTGGGTGCGCTCTCGGCGTAGCAATCTTTGGGGGGTAGTCCGACCCATGCTAGCTACAAAGCTCAGAGGCTAGAGCACATTCGTACGCTTCAGGCGCAAGCGATGCTAGCGGCTCGTCACAGACCGAGGCGAAGATGTGATCCGAGGTTCGAGATGACATTGAATCCACTGTTGTACACATAGACCTCAAACAATACACAATGATAGACAACGTATTGGCAGTGCCAACTCGAAGAGTTGGCAAACCAGCTCCAGTTTGTGCCGCTCTCACATCTACTGCATGATTCAGTCAGTAACAGGTTCCAGGATCCAAAGCTGATTTGGGCTGTTCTTTGTTGATGGAGGCAGATCAGCATTGGTATATATCGCATGACCTAATCAACGGCACCTACATTGCGAGGGGAAACTGAGACCTGTGCGATTAAGAATGACTATCAGATACACGAGCCCAACTTGTTGAACATGAACTAGCTTACCCGTTGACGATTCTGTGCGAGCTGGATAGCCATGACATCCACGGAATTTCCGATCCTGTCGACAAGTAAGTGAATGATACACGCGATAACGAGTGAATGCTGACACGTATGCATTCCCCCTGGAGTCAAAGTTCCAAGTGGTACCCCTACCACCCATGACTAATGCATTGCGGATCCTGACAGTCAACAACATGTTCGAGTTGCCCATGATATCGTGGGCACCGTTGGCACCATTGGCAAGAGAAACAGACCACTGAGAGAAACAGACCACTGTCCGGATCAGCCGTTAACCCACGTCCAGCCAGCTAGAGGGAGATATGACAAACCCTTTGAAAACTATTGTTTTGACTCAATGGTTGCACGATGACTGTGCCGGCTCTGTCTTGTTGGCGCGTGAGGTATAAATCGCCTACATTACTTTTGATGCGGTAGGTACCATCGGGAATGCGTGGTGTAGTTTGTGTATGAGGAGGATTGTTGGTTTGGGTATTCATAAACGGGGACCTCAACTCGTCTTGTTTGGCTTGGCTGTCAGCCAAACGCAAGTTGGCTTTCCAAGGAACGCACCAACGTAAGACTGTAGTACACGAAGTTTGTCGCAGAGAGCCTGGACCTGCAACCGAAGATCAGCCCCGCCCTCAGGGGGTTGATGGTCATCCAGGTAATAGGCGGGAATGATAGAATCAAGGTCGCGTATGGTAATTACTCCACCCGCAATGCTAGATGCGATGTATTTGCTGTCCGAGGAAAGCGCGCTTGACCATATTTCCGAGGGGTTTGTGATGACAGAACTGATCTGCGCAGACGTGGAAGGATCCCAAAGTGAAATAGAATTACCAACGTGAGAAGCTACGAATCTGTTGTTGCTGGCTAGTGCGATGGACGTGAAGTTATTGACTGGGGCCCCGGGAATTGTCCAGTTAGAGAACGTCTGCCCTGTGTTCGCATCGAGGTGGATGAACGTATTCAAGGATATCGCGAAGATGCTTTGGGAGCTAGGCCACCAAATGGGAGTGCTTGGCCATGAAATAATTGGGACTTGAAAGGTTCTAAGCAACTCGCCGCTGACCGCGTTGTAGATCCGCAGGGCTCTCTCGTCCCCTGTGGCGATGCGGTCTCCGTTGGGAGAGAATTTTACCCCACGCACGAAGTCGTCGTGCTGGAGCGGTCCAACGAGTCGCTTGCCAGTCGAAATATCCCAGATAAATGCTTTCCTGTCATTTGAGCCTGTCGCGAGTCTGGACGAGTCTGGCGAAACATCGACCCCATCGACCCAATCCGAGTGCTCGTTTATCAAAAGGACCCTTTGACGACTCTTCATGTTCCACACAGTGGCCACCCGTTTCCCACTGCAGACGATCCAGTTACCATCGCCAGAAAGAGCCATCCTTGTGGTAACACCTCCCGTATTCATTGCCTCTCCAACCCCCACCCCGTCATCGACACGCCACTGTCGGATCCTCCCGTCGTCGCTACCACTCAGAAGGTGCCTGCCATCTTGCAGAAAAATAAGTGAGCGGACATTACTACCCGCGTTAATCGTGGTCGTTCTCGCGTTGCCTGAGTAAACGGTCAGCGGTCAGCGCTAGCATTGATCTGTCTCGTAATCTGCACTCACTCATTGTTCGATGTCAGCTCTCACTGTCCACAGTGGTGTAGACCGGCGGGTCTCACTCGGACAGCGACAGAGCGTGAGGAACGTATGAGATAAGAATGATGGGCATGCAAACGAGCAGGGTTCGCCATATAAGTGAGGGGATTGACCTGAAACCGGGAAAACAAATATGCGGTGCGCAGTTGTCCTGTTTGTGAGGTCCTCGCGGGGAATACCGGATCTGCAATCACCACCCTGACTAGGTACGCCTCTGGCGCGTAGGCGGCATTGCACATCGCAGCCCTGGTTGCAGACCCTTGGTTTCTTGCCAGGAACGACCCACCCTCCGTTCGAGACGAGTTGCAAGCTGCGATTCGATTCGTGCGTCGTCGCGAGCCTGAAGTTACCCTCAGCTTCTTGGGGGGGGGACCCACCCTCTGTTCGAGCCCCGAGTTACAGGCTGCAACGCTGGGCTGCTTCTGGCTCCGTCCGTGAATCAAAGACGTCATACGTCGTCACGAGCACGAGATTTCCCTGAGCTTCTCGGGAACGACCCACCCTCCGTTCAAGGTGAGTTGCAATGGCTACTAGCCCACATCCTCCATCTCCGCACCGTGCACAGGTTGTGACTTCTTGGTGAATCGGATGCTGGCGGGAGGTTGGTTCGAAGTCAGAATCGCGTCATGATTAGAACGAGTAGAGCTTGTCAGTAGATTCTAGAAAATGTGGAAGTCTGACACACGCTGACATAAGCTTCTCCGTTCCGGAAGGCAACCAGGGTTCATGCATTTGCTAGTGCGATGCCTGGGTCCGTGTCGGTCGCATGGATTGTCTGCAATTTGAGTTGTCATCGCTGCCAGAGCGCAGTAAGTATGTTTCAACACGACCTGGCTGCACGAATGAACGCGCCGCAGTCGACTTGTCCCGCTGGCCATGGGCGCACTGCCTGGCACACGGGGTACAACGAGAGGATGACATATGTCACATGAAGGAACACAAAACAACTACAAGATATCTAGCGTCCGTATCTTATGTGCGAGATAGCGCGGTGAAATGCCCCTCAGTAGTTTCACGACGATAGGATGATCAGAGGCAACACGCTTGTATTCATCGTGGGATAGAGGAACGAGCAGCAGCGCGCCAAAAGGCTGTCTGAGACGCACGAAAAGCCGTAACGCTCTGGTAAGTTTGTCGAGCTGCGGGCTATGGTATGAAGATGGGGCGGTATATGGTGAGGGAGGGTGCGGATTGGTGGACGGTGCATCCGAATTGCCATCGCCATTATCCTCGTCGAGTGGGGTGAACGATTCGGCGTCATCCTCGAATGGAAGGGCTGGATCAAGAAGGCACCGGAGCCACGGATGCACGAGCACCAGATTGTTTAGACTAGACAAGTCCTGTGTCGTCTTGATCTCGACGTTCCCGAATGCAGATGTTGTGGTGCGATAAACACGCTGGGGGGAATCGCCGCTTGCGACCAATGGACCTCTCAGCGGAAATATGATGCAAGATAAACTCAACCGACGGCTGGCGAGACGCGGGGATGGGAGAGCAATGACTCGATCGTACAGCATCATAGTCGGCTCGAAGTGTTCCGAAGATTTCCGTAGTTCTGTCACCAACCGGTCCATCTCGCCCTCTTTGATCGGCAATGGAACATAGGGCGATGCTGGCTCGCGATACACAGAAATCTCCGCAGGAAGACAGCTGTTATACTCCGACGCCTTTCCTGTCCAAGCTAGAATGTTGACATCTCCTGACCGAGTCAACACTTCTTGCAAGAGGCGACCCAAAGCGCGTTGTTGCCCCTCGCCATACGTGACTGGGTTAGAAATGTCGAATATGCCAAATAGTGAATAGGCCATATCCTCTTGCTTCGTAGCAACCCGTGTCGCGGCAAGACACAGTTTCTGTCGTACATTGTCCGATCCCGGGCGCAGAGAAAGGAGGACATGTACATCAGTGCCGGTAGCGCGCGCCATCTCTGCCATGATGGCAGGCGAATCCTTGTGGTTGTACACTTTCTCGTCAGGACGATAAGGCTTCCAATCTTCAGTGTAGAAACGGATGACCCGAGATGCAAAGAACTCTTGCAACGTCCATGCACGCGTGTTCCACAGACTCCTCTCCAGTCCATCCAGCTCCGAGTCCGATGATAGTACACCCTTGAGGTGAACGATTGTGAGCGAAGATTCGTGATACCATTGAAACATCAAGGTTAGGGATTCTTGAAGCACCGAGCCGTCCGTTTTGTTGATGCAACACGTATCACACCATGCCCAGTGGAACCCAGCTTCCCGCACTGTTGTACAGAACATCACCAACTTCAAAACTGTGGATGATTCCACCAGTTTGTGCACCGATCCATGAAGGACGTCGTGGAACAGCGGTTCGGCTCCTTCCCAAGTATGGGAGAACGTGGCGTATCGGAAGTATTCTTGGACAACTTGGCGGATACGAGAGTGGTGAAGTCCTGTCGTCATGGATGCAACGAGCTCCATGAATATTGGATCAGCTTCGAATTCATCCATACGCTCGCGCTCGTTGTACAGACGGCCGGTCTTCGTGTTGATGACGACCAGCGGAGCATCCCGCTGAGTCCGCTTGACTGCGCTGCGAATAGCCGCCCTCGTCTGTGATGGGCTCACATAGTCTTTACGCAATTCTGCGGGAGGCGAAACACTTAGACGATACTTTTATGTAAGATCAGAGAACATTTACCCCGAGTAACAGGATCAGGTGATCGTTCAAGCATCAGGAGCATATCGTTGTGCGCATTGATCGCTTCGGCGTAACGGCGAGCACCAAGTAATGCTGCGTACTTTCTTTCATGGCCAAATAGAGATGATGATTCGAGTTTGATTGCCTGAGATCGTATTGATTATTTCTTCTGGTGTAAAGTAGGATACACGTACCGCTTCGGCATCCTCCAACGAATCCTGCCATGATCCAATCCCAGCTCGTGCTCTGCTTCGCTTCGTCAACAGGACTGCCGATAAAGGACCGAGGGTCAGTGCCATAGAGTAATGGGCAACAGCATCTTCGTATGACGCAGAGTCCATGGCGACATCTCCGTTCCGTTCTAATCCCTTCATACAGCGCGCTTTGAAGTCTGATGTCCAATGTCAGGTGCCATAGATCATGGGTGTTTGGGGCTGCGACCACCCACCGAATTCCCATTCTGATCGCTCATTGTGCGCACCTGCATCCTCCGCTAGCTCGTTCTGCATTTGTCGGAAACAGTCAAGCGCCTCAGTGAGTCGACCGTCCCGTTCTAGAATGTCGCAAATAACACGATAGACAACAAACCTCCCAACCTTGAACTAAGCCGAAAAAACATTACCATCCATCTTCGAACCATCACAGAGAGTATACCTTGGTTGCGGTACTTGATGCTTCGTCAGCCGAGCCATGACTGAGCATCATCTTCGCCCACTTCGCCAGTACAACGCTCGGGATTGAGGGACCGAGCGACAGCACAATAGAGTAAGCTGCAGTCGCTTCGTCCAGTTTCCCGGTGTTCGATGCCTCATCTCCAACTCTCTCCAGCGCCGCGATGCATCGGTGCGGAAACTCTGATGGCAACGATTAAATACCCTATCCTAATGCACGACTCAGAAACTCACCAGCAAGCCAGTCGATAATTAGCTTGTTGGCTCTCACATCGTCATTTACAGTATTCACGAACTCGAGAAGGCATTCCGCAGCACCCTGTATGCGGCCTTGGGCATACAGGGATTCGCATTGATGGAGCTGCTCGAGTGCATGGTTGATACTGTCCGCTTTACGTTGAGCGTCGGCAAGCTGGGTGCGGAGTGCACTTGAGCTTTCATCGCATATGGCAAGTTGAACGCGGAGTGCTTGGTTGGTCCGTTCCAGATGGGTGATTCTACTGCCTAGTGGACATAGAGGTCAATAAAACATAGGACTAGGTAGATATCGACGCACTTAGCTTGTCTCCGAGTTCTTGGACGGTTTTTTCAAGACGCGCAATTTTTCTATCTAGTAAACGTGAATCAAGGGAGATATGCATCGGGGTTACGGGAGACATACTCGAGCACTCCTCTTGAGCGCATAGCGACCGAGCAAGATTATCCCTCTCCTGTTGTTGAGATATGGCGAGCTGATTGCGCAGTTCCTGGACGGTTTCCTCGAGATTCGCTATTCTTTTGCCTGATGGAAATATGTATCAGAAACCGGTGTCAGGGTACAGACTAACGTACTTGGACCGCCAACAACGGTCTGTTCCTCTGTGCGCTGGATTTCCAGCGTGTCCGTAAGCGCCAATGGAGTGCTTTGCGATCACCAGCTACTTACGTTGTCAACGTAGGGAGAGGGAAGAGTCCCAAAGAGTGCCCGAACGGTGATTTGCTTGTCTCCGCTGGTTACAAGGTCGTAGTTTGATGACATAGCCATGGACACGACGTAGTGAGTGTATTTGATAACAGGCCCAATTTGCCTTTGGCTCGTCGTGTTCCAAAACGACACCGATGAACCAGCGGAGGCTGCGATGAATGTGCCGTCGCTTGCCAGGGCGATGCACATGGGATCGTTACTGCTGTGGATCTGCCATTTCGAGAGCGTGGTCTTGGCGGACACGTCGGCGCGGTGGATGTAGCCATCGAGTGATAAGGCGAAGAGTTGCTTGCCATCACTGGCCCAGGAGAGGGATTGGTTCAACGACGAGTTAACTTCGACTGGGAACTCGACGAGAAGGCCGCCATTCTGACTGTCATAGACCCGAACAGAGTCACGATTGCACGCGGCGGTGGCGATGAGGCGTCCGTCGGGTGAAAACTTTGCTGCCACCACCCAGCTGGGGTCGTGTTGCCAGGGGCCAAGGAGTCGCTCGCCAGTCGACAGCGACCAGACGCAGGCAGTGCAGTCGTTCGATCCGGTCGTGATTCTCTTTGCATCTGGGGAGACATCGATTGCATGCACCCAACCCCTGTGTGCTTTGAAGTCGGTCACTTTTGAGTGACTCTCTGCATGCCACACCGCCACCACGCCGTCTATCGTCCCACTGACGATCCACCTTCCGTCTCGCGACATTGCAATGCCACAAACACCATTTCCCGTGTCCATTGCCGTCCCCACCTGCTTGCCATCCTGTATGCGCCAGCATCGAATCTCCCCTTCGCTGCCGCCGCTCACGACGTGCTTCCCATCGAGGAACGCGACTGAATATATGGTATATTGATCACCAATTATGATTGGTTTTGTTTCCTTTCGATGAACGACACTGGAAGAAAAACTGTTTTCACTCGACTCTTGTGTTCTCATCAGCATCGTCCTTTCAGCACACCCTGTGCTCACCATTCTTTGACCTCTGGCGTACGTTGGAAGGCATGCCTGGCTAGGTATCAAAGCATTGAAACGAGGGATAGCCGCCGTTTGTCCCAGGTTAGTCTCGAGCCGTTATAGGAAATTCGGGTGAACACGGGGAGCAACTGTTCTATAATTTCATCATCATCTTCCAACGTCATGCACGGTGACCAATCGAGTTTCCCCCCTGAAAGAAGAACCGGTATCGCCTCGTTCTTTGTTGTGCATAACAGTCTACTTTCAAACGATGGTCGTATCATCTTGCACGACAGCTTCACTGTGGACCAACGTTGTCTGCGAGTGTACGGCATCAGTCTGACTCGCCCTCGCAGAGGACCTGCCTTTCTCACGGCGCGTGAGACCGCAACCGGCGCCTCGGAAGAGGCCCGTTTGTAACCTGGCGGATGTTTGTCTCAAGCAGGAAGGTTTGAAGGCGATGGTCTTTGATACCGGGTCCCTTTGAGTAGTGTTGTGGATATATAGCGGAAATACTAATGACAAGTAGACCCATACAACGCAAGACGGTGATATTCTAAACATGAGAGCACTGTAATACGACTTCACAAAGACCTGTCTATTGTACGATCTGAGAAGATCTTATGAATCCGTGGCACTCGCACTAAAAGCTGTCAGTAACCTAAAACTTCAGTTTTCAAGTTTTCAAGAATCAATGCAAAGTACCTGGTTTATCTTGCCGAAAGATGTCATTGTCAATGGTAGAGGGAAAAAAATAATAAAGAAAGTAACATACAACATTGAAAGAGATAGATATTATTCATCGCAACTGAGTGTTGTCAATTCTTTCGTGCCTCGTATGCAGGCTTTTGGGAGTTACCGCACGAATGGATGAAAGCTTGGAGTTGGGCCCACCTTAACCTTCTCATATGCCGCCAAGGTTGAATCCTTCCCATCCGGTGACCTCAGCCAGACATTAGTGATTTCGACGATCGTCCCTTCGCTCATGTAGTCTGCCAGGTCAAGGTCACCAAGGCCTTGAGGTGGGTTAAATCGGAAATAATCATCACGACGCTTCCTGCAAGCGGTCACATTGTAAAATAATTCTCATGTGAATAACAGGATATATCACCATTTAGCAAAACACTTTGCAGCTTCCCGGTGTGTGGACTCTGTATCATTTGCCACCGATAACAGCTGTTTCGAAATTTGTTCGAACCTATTCATTACAACCGCGGTATTCCCGAACTTCTCACGCAACACGGCTGCCACTTTGTCATCAGTGTTGTCGCGCCGAAGGAGTGACGCCAGCCCCGTTCCAAGGCTAACCACCACCAATTCGTGCGTCTTGGAGGGCCAGCGGAGTTCCGCTTCTTCTAATGCTTCCAGTGTGGGATTATTGAATCCAGACGCAGCAGCGTCTTGAAACGCTTGCGATCCAATCTGCAGAGGCGCGAAATACATGGGCGTGGCGGAGGTAGCTCGGGCAGCTTGACGGATGGTCCAGCTGTGGTCTGGCGGTGCACTGTCTACCCCCCCACGAGGTGTTGCATATGATCGTAGACGATAGGCCGAAGTACCGGCGGAGCCAGCGTTTGAAGAAACAGTCGTGACGAATACCTAAGCACGCTGCCCGATCAGTCCGCGCCCAACGATTGACAATTCGGAGCGTTACTAACATCAGTGGTTCGATGTTTAATAGCATCGGGATTCGATTTCCGAGTCTTCATCGTAGTGGTCTGACTGCCTGTGTATTTCTCCACTACTCCCCCCAGAAAGGTCTCAAAGCCGGCAGAAGAAAACTGTTCTCCTGCCAGAATGTGACTCCACATCTTGCCTTCGTCCCTCCCAAAAACTCTCGGACCCAAATCTTTATAGATGGCGATCGCCGTCACGCAATCAAGGCCTAACCGACCAAGGAGGATGGCGATGATTCCTCCTGTGGACGTCCCACAAATCAAATCAAAGACTTGACAGGGCGAGGGGATAGGCTCCTCGTCCGGGTCATCCACAAGCATTCGCATGACGTGGTTGAGTATGATCAAGGACGAAAGTGCTCGGAAACCGCCGCCATCAAGGGAAAGTATGTATTTGCGAACTAGGAAAACGTCTGTAAGCAACTTAATATCGAGACGAGAATTGACAAGTGCCTTTAGCCATGCTGGCAGTTAGCGTGTATGATTTGAATCGATGGCATCAATGAATGTTCGTCGGACCCTACTAGGATGCGAATAGGATTCGACACAGGGTTAGGGCCTAAGATGGGTGTACCCGAGTACTACCCGGGTATGCCCACGCGGGTTTGGGACATGACTTTGCACTGACTATACCTGACTCGGGTCAGTTGGGATTGGGTACAGGTCATCCCGGGTATATAAGCAGAAAGATAGTCGGGCGCCATCTGTGCAAGGCGGAGTCGAGTGGCATGCATGCGGTCGCAATATTTAAGGACATCGCCTGCTGAGAGAATTTCTGCGTCTGGTACACACGGGGTGGCTAGGTATGATTCGATGCTACCGTGCGACTTGGCAGGAGTGTATTCTGAGATCGTGCCTGTAATTCTCTGCTGTGCACCTGTACTTGTGCCACCGTCACTAACACCGCGCCGTTTCAAGCATGCGGCGATCTTGCGTTTGAGATTCGTTGTCCCCTCGCTTGTGGCCATGCCTGCCCAAGAATGCTGACAGTTTATGGGATCATGATTACAATGCGCGAGTAAGCTCAATTCGAAGGCGGTGGCTATTTGGGCCGGTAATCCGTGCGACACTGGGTTTGAAGTGCTGGTAATTGGCTGAGGTTCACTTTTGAGTTGACTCCTCGGAGGAAAATGTGGTTGAATTTAGATATTGGCACTGAGTGTCAGTGTAGCTTACGAAGGATTTTCTCGTCGTCCCAATCCCAAACTTCCAGATCAATTAACGCTCTACGTTTGGCTCGTTTGCGTGACGGTGAATGAAGAACAATAGACGGATTGGTCACGAGTCTAAGTCAGAGGCCCATGGAGGCCTGAATGCATGTGGCCATGGCTATCACGAATCACGATGGTGCGGTGTTCGATGAGCCTATCTGTCAACCTGCAAGTACGAACTTGTGACAATGGTTAATTTGTCACTAGTGTGACCGCGGGTCTACCCGGGTTGGCTCTCTTTTTGTCCTCCGATGCCGGTACCCCACCCGGGTTCCAGCCCCCTGGGTAACCCATACCCATCGGTACCCGACCTGCCCTCGACCTGCAGGTTACCCGGGTTGCCCTCTACCCATCGTTGGCCCTACACAGGTTCAGAGTGAGAAAAACGCACGAATGCCAGCGTAGTAGCGTATCTGAACCGTTGATCAAAGACCACCAGCGAATCTGAACGTGCCCCAATCCGCTCCGCCGAGTCCAGGTGCTTGGACTACTCAGTGGTAGGTGGTTTCGCTTACCCTCCGAAGGACAATGTACAACGAACTGCCTGTTCTTCACCTCACGAGATAAATCGCGTTCCGACCAACAGTAGCGATGAAGACTGATTTGTCGAGCAGAGCCCCGGTAAGAGCCCCCTTCCGAATTGACATGCACTGAATAACTTGATTAGTACAGAATTCTGCGTTCGATGCAACACGCATTCGGATAACCACGAGCATTTTTTGTCGCCATTCCATGTCACATGGTTGGGCGAAATGCTGCTCGACGTCATACCCAACGTGCCCTCTCCCGTTGTAATCAACGATGATCGATGATGTTCCCGAAGGCGGGAGGGGATAACGAGACCGTGACGACAGAAAGGAAGTGCGTACAGGTAGCTAATGGGCCAGACAAGCGACAGTGATGCGTCGCCGAACATCGAGCCCGTACATATGTGAAAAGAGGTCATGAGACAAGGGAGAATACCAGTACAGTAGACAGCATAACAACCGCGACAAAGAAAAGTGACGGATGAATCAACCCAGTACAACGAGATCGAGTGAAACGGGTTAGAGAAGTGAGCTGGTAACCGAGCTATATTCGTCAATGGTCAAGACCAGTGATAACCGCGGGTGCCGACAAACGAAAGGAGTCCACGCATCACAGAATGTCCAAGACCTCTGTACGGATATCCTTTGACCTGATGCGGTTTCCAGATACTTGAACAATGATCTCGCCGTCCGCTGCGACCCTCTTGTGCTCTCCACCCGGTTGCCGCAGGAGCAACAGCGCGTTGAACGGCTGCTGCAGACGGACGAGCATCTGTAACGCCAGGGCATGCTCGCCCACTGGAGGGGGAGGGGCATCCAATGGTGGAACGACCCCCGACTCTTCATCCGTCCCTACATCCCTACCCACCTCCGGCTCTGAGTCCATACCTACGTCCGAATCTGATGCATCTGCCGCAATTCCACCATGAGAACCTCGGATGTCACTGATCCAAGGGTGAATGAACACGAGTCTCCGAGGCTCAGCCAGTGGGAGTCTGTCCGCCGTCGTAAATTCCACCTTGCCGAGCCCGGAGACCTTGGCATGGTAACGGTTCCCATGATTGTCCCAGTCCTTCACGTCGAGTGATTTGACATGGAAAACGATACATGGAAGCTGAAGGCGACGGTTTGCAAAACGCACAGGCGGGAGATGCACGACCCGGTAATAAATGTTCATGGTTTCATCTTTCGTTAGTGCAGTTGACAGCTGGGCCGTGCGCAGTTGTACGCCGCTCGCATCGAGCGTCGGTGGCGCGTATGGTGTCTTACTATAAACCGCGAGGGTCGATGGGAGACAAGAGTTGTATGACGATGGACTCCCGATCCATGCGAGGACGGTGACTTCTCCTAGATGAGCTACGACCCCTTCTAGAAGATGGCCTAGCGCGTCTTCTCCTTCACCGTACCGGGGAATAATGTCGCTTTTGAAGATACCCATAAGCGAATAGGCGGTATCTTCTTCAATGGTTGCAGTACGCGTCGAAGCCAAGCGCAGTTTCTCCCGAACCCCGAGAGAATCTGGATGAAAAGAGACCAAAGCTTCAGGGGGAACCCCAACAGCATCGGAGAGTTCTTGGAGAATGGCACCAGGTTTCTTGTGGTTATCAGAGATAACGCCGCGGTAAAGGTTCCAGTCTCGGTCATAGAAAAGGATGCGTTTTGGTGCCAGTGCTTCTTGGAGAGTCCAGGCGCGCGTCATCCATAGGCTATGAACGATATCACTGATATCTGACGTTACATCTCCAAGGAACACGAGCGTCGCGTCCGAAGCCTCGTACCATTTGTACATGGACCTAAGGGACCGATTGAGGATCGCATCGTCGGACTTGTCGATACAACAGGTATCGCTCCAAGCCCATCGATAACCCAGCTCAGCGACTTTTGCACAGAAATTGCGCAACTTGTTGTTCATGGGCGCGTCGGGAAGGCGGTAAATAGATTCTGAATTCTTAACCGCCTTGAACGATGGTTCATTCTTTTTCTCCTCTTCTTTACCACTCCCCCAAACATGAGAGAACATGACGTGTCCGAAATACTCGTTGACCGTTTTTCGGATGCGTTCTTTGTCAATTTCCCCAGTCATAGAGGAAACGAGCTCCTTGAAAGTCGGATCCGACTTGAATAGGTCTGGTAGCACTTGTCTGTCGCAGAGCCGACCGGTCGTGACGTCAATAAGGACGAGAGGACCGTGTTTGAAGATCTTTCGAACGGTGTCCTCAATGGCCTTCCGTTTTTGGGACGTGGAAACATATTTACTGCACAGTTCTGTGATATGAGTTACCACGCTAATCGACTCTTATATATGTGCCAGGGGACTTACGACGAATCTCGGGATCCCCGGAATGTTCTATCAGGGAGAGCATGTTGTCGAATGCCTCGATGGCTTCGTCGTACCGACCCGTGCCGTGCAGTGCAGCGTGTTTGCGTTCGTAGGCATAGTGGCAGGATGGGTCCATCCGGATTACCTATGGGACTGCGATCGGCACCAGATTCAGGGGAAGAGCAGCACCGTACCTCATTGGCATCTTCAAGAGCGTCCTCCCACAATCTCATCGCTGCTCGAGCCCTGCTCCGCTCGACGAGAAGATCTACGGAATTGGTTGGATTAGGTGACAGTGCAGCAGAGCACTGCACAACGACACCGTCGTGTCTTTCGGAGATGAATGCTCCATCACCAGTAGTTCCGGGCAATGTGACACATTTTTCCATCGGGGGGGAGCAAGATGTAATGGATAAGCGAGATACGGGGGATGGAGGGGGTGGGAGGGATGGACGAGATGTAGGTGAAGGCAGCTAACAGAAGACAGGGAGGAATGATAGATTGAGAGAGACGAGAGTCAGAGATGACGGTGACATGAGCGAATGAATACGCACATAGAGGTCAGGAAGCAATTCGCTCAGCATGTAAATCGAGATTCTGTTGCCATGTCCGCATGCGAGAAACCTGACGTGTGGAGAGAGTGTAATGCAGAGGACGTCTGCGGTACGTTCAATGAC
>JBBPRR010000133.1:0-40574 GCA_038093115.1 Hortiboletus flavorubellus
GGGGAGCAGGCGGGGGAGGGGGGAATGAGGCACCCGAAGATGGGTTTCCGAAGAAACCAACCGGAGGGGGAGGGGGTGCAGGGGGTGGCGGCGGGGGACTTTCGTCATCATCCACATCATCTTTGGACGGAAGGGGTGGAGGGGTCTCTCCTAGCAGAGCCGGAGGTGGAGGCGGTGGTGGTGGTGGAGGCGGAGGAGGCGGCGGCGGCGATGATGAAAGGTCTGCCGAGTCCGACTCTTCAGGAAGTGTCGGGAGGGGGGGAGTGGCACTGCCGTCTGACATTGATGGTGCACGCCCATGTGCATGGAGTCGTTTCACGAGTTGCTCTGAGAGCGATTGTGGTGGAGGACCGCGCGAACCTTCCGTAGAACGGCCCCCCAGGCTGACAGACGTAGGATGGGTGTCGTCAGCGAGGGCACTAAACCCACTGCGAGTTGATTGTCCGAATTCACTCCCAACATCATGTTCATCACCCCGCAAGGACAAATTATGATCACCATGATCCAAGGAATCATCAAGACGTGGGACGATGAGATTGTCGGAGCGATTCCTCCGAGATAAAGAAGGAGTGCCTTCGCCAGCTACGGGTCGGTTCGTCCGCCTTGGAGAGCCACGAATACTACGAGGACTTGCCATATGTCCACCTTCTGGAGAGAGCTGTCCAAGTCATGAGCTAGTGCTGCAAGCCCACGTACCAACTCACAATTCCGACACCAGCAGCGAGTTGGTATTGAATCTGCTCACGCACGTCTGCTTCATCTGCGTCCATGAACTGCGAGTCGCGACCACCTTGTGCTGTCGTCCCGTTGGGTCGACCGCGGGCAGAATTGTGTCTCTTTACGTCATACTTTCTGGGCGTCGCGTCTGGCGAGTCATGGTCCGACCCCTCAGTCTCGTCCTCACCTTCAGCATCACCGGCCTTTTTCCTCCGAGCCTTACCCTCAAGGATATTGATCGTCTTTGACCGCTCTAGATGTCTGTTTAGCACGTCAATGAGTGTCTTCCGGTCCATGGACCCGGTGTTCGATTCAATGATCTTTTCCACTCCCTTTCCGACCTCCTTCAGCATTCTGAACAACTCCATGATCTGTGCCTCGAGCTGCGCAATCTGTTCCTCATACCCAGCCTTTTGTACTTCAAGTTGAGTTTGCAGTCGAGAAGTCGTTTCTCGGGCAGTAGCTAGCTTTTGCTCCAGATGAGACACTTTGTCTTTCAGTTGACCGACGAGTCCATCAAGACCTTGCGACATCTCTTCTTCGAGTGCCTCTTTCTCGAGTTTGAGACGGAGAGCCAGAGCGCGAGTTTCGGCAGCCTCGGTCTCTGCCATTTGGAGCCTGTCGGATTCGATCAACTGAGCAATCAGTCGTTGCACTGAACTCCCAATTCTTTGCTCTGCTGTAGCCAGTTTTCCGTCCATAACGATATCCGAGACCACCGAATCCAGGAGCCGATAATAGTAGGCAAGCTGCGGCCCCTCCTCCCTAATCAACAATAAATGGCGCATGATGGAGAGGAAGTAGTCTTTTGCATGTGAACCCTCCATCCGTGAACACAATGCATTCCAGATATCTTCTGGATCGGAAAAGTTGGCTAGGATGGCGGTAACTTGGCGTTCTCTTAGGCGCTGCTCATCCTCTTCAAGAATAGCCGCCAGATTATCGAGTTGATTGTTCATAGCGGTAACATTGAGTTCGCGACAAAGGACGATGATGCGTGGAAGGCCTGCGGAATCCATGAGAGTGCGGTGGTGTATGCGAATATCAAGGTCGTCTATGACTTCCAGGATATGCCCTATCAGCCCAATGTTAACGAGCTTGGGGCCAGCCTATAAGTGACAGGAGGGGATACGAAAAAGAAGATAATCTCACAGCATACTCGACCAGCATTCCGCTATCACCACCTATGCGCCTGAATTCGTCACTGGCACCAACAAGGCTACCCATTTTACCCTTTGATCGGAGCACACCCTCCAGCGACTGGAACCAGTAATCATAACAACCAGTCGAGTCGCCGTTAGCCTGACTGAGAGTTGCTAGACCGTGAAAGACAAGATCCAGGGAATCTGTGCTACAATAAACGGTAGACAGGAGCACTTCTATGATTATCCGACGGGTGGGTAGGTGCGGAGAATTGAGAGCAGATGCAATTTGAGTAACAACATTGGGGATCTTCGTGGCTTCCCGGACACGCGACTGTAGGGTGTATGAGACGAGCGGGATACGAAAGCCAACAGCTCACTTACAGTACTATTGAAGATGACCTTCAAACATTTGGCGATCTCCTGCTCTAAAGGTAAATCGGTTGGACTTCTGTATAACGAAGGCTGAGTTATTTGAGTCCTAGGGAGGAACGGATCCCACCTCTTGGGCTTGCGACTAAGCTGCGAGAGGCACTGCGCCAATACCGCTGTGCCTCTGAGATCAATGAAATTATCAAGCCAACTAAAAGAAGGGTGAGTAGCATCCAAGGATGCTGCGATATTCATTCTACCTAGTTTCGTGCCCCCGTAGCGAGACCCAAACGCTGGAAACTTGCTTGGCAGTGATGGTTCCATCCAAGAACTTGCGTATGTACCACTCGGGAGAACCCTCGCCGGATAGGGAGGCTTGTCCTGCATCACCTTGTTTGCGAGCCTGTTCACCTCTACTCCGTTCTTCTTGCCATCGTACCTGCTCCGCGGCAGAGACTATGCCCCACTTCTGAGTGATGGAGAGGTTGTCCACATTGGGTAATTCGCGTTGCTCAGCGACACGAACGAAAAGGGCTTCTATCTCCTCATCCTTTTCCGGGCGGGGAAAATAGAACTCGTCGGTGTGTGGCTTGTGGAAAATATGGGAGAGATGAGATGAGTGACTGTCGGAGTGAACTGTGGAACTCGAGAAGCGGGAGGATGGGTTGTCCGGGGCGTGGAAGGCCCGCAGCATGGTGCTCGCGACGCTAGGAGAGGTAGGGATGGGGGCAGAGCCAAACTCGGAGCCTGAGGGACTCTTGCGGCCGGACGAGGTGGAGGCTTCGCTCTTACGGAGTTTGTGGGTGGGTGTCTTTGGACGTTTTCCTGGGAAAGAGGCGAAGGACTCATTGTAAAGCGTGGACGAGTCTGCAGTGCTGAAGGATGAATCAGGTCTGGCTGGGGAGGGTGCGGCGATGCCTTTGTCTCTCTCGAGCCTTGCGCGATGTAAATCCTGGTAGTTTAGGTTGAGATCTGTGCCGTTGGTGGTGAGAGTAGGGTTTGTGAGGGGTGCGGATATGGCAGAAGTGGTTGGGCCACCACGAAGACCTTGCGAAACAGTGCCGACTGCGAGGGGAGAGCGGGTCAGTGAGGGTAGCTTGTCGTATGGTACCGAGTCAGCCAAGTCCTGGGTGGAGACAGACGAGTTTCGGGGTCGCTGCTTCTTCCTGTTGAAGAAGGTGTCCATGGCCGTCAAGGTCTGCCCGCCGTCGTCGCTGTCCACAGCGTACTCGTCCAAGAATCAGCCTGGTCACTGGCAACTAGATTGGGTTGGCATCACTGCAAGTCCTAGTACTAATGGTGTTCTAGCTTGAAATAATCAAAACACACGTCAACATTCCTCATCATACGGTACAGATTGAATATTCGTCACAAGGACGACATGCTCAAAAAATTAGTGGGATCATCACTTGGGTCACAGGCAGCCCAATGCCTCGCCAATCCCCCATCCCAGTCATTCCAGTGGCCACGACCAGATGATCGCAAGACCGAGCCCAACCCAAGTCTCCAAGGTTTCATCCTTCCCCCACTCCAACCCAATCCCCAACACGTACACCGCACATGATGGGGTGCACACGTCCACTCGCTTCGGTCATCGCTCCACCGAGTGCGTCACTATGCGTCCTGCCACCTGGTTCTGCGACGAGCACAACGCCTCATCCTGGCCTCGTGACGCCAAGAACAACGCTCCCGGAACGGCTCGCTGGATCCGACAGCACTGACTACCTTCTGTGTTGCATTTCTGTGCGTGCCCATAGCCCAGGTTCAACGCGTCCGTGACCTTGCCATGAATCTAATGCTATCACCACCCGCCCCCTCTGTGCGTGGTCACATAATTCGAGGGTCCGCACATCCGTCTCAAAGAAATCCAATCCTACTGCCCTCGAGAACGAATCTCTGTTGCCCCTCCCGTGGAAGAGGCAAGTTCAGCGAGGAAAGGGTTCTTCGAGACGATGGGCTGGTCCTCGAATGTAGATGGGAGTAGCGTGAGCGAGCCGGGCAGGACGACACAAAATACAGCGGCATCATTGGATACGCTGTGCAGACCACATGAACCACGTTGACCAGGAAGCAGGCCAGGGAGTCGAAAGCAAAACTCGAGGTAGTGCGCAACCATCGGAGGCAGGTCTTGGCCGCATTGCAGAGAACCGCCATCCTTGAGAAACCACTTGCGCTCGTAATGTAGGCGCCAGCAACCAACTCAACACAGACCGGTTACAAAACATCCAATAACGCATCGGAACCGAGCCAGCGGTATACGTGGCCGGTCGGAGTATGACGGGGGTGGGAGGGCTACGTCTGTGAAGACTAATGATGGTTCAGTTTCACGAACCAAACGCAAAATTAACGAGAGCGCTTCCTGTGCGTATCGCATTCAACAGCCATATGCAATCCAAACTGGTCCTCCATGTCGCAAGCCACCTCGAAACCATGTCGAGTTCGCTACGTACACCGACGTTTGAGGACTCCAATACCAAGACTCTGTGCGACTCGAAGGAGACGGCCGAGAGCTCGGCATAGTCCATGGCGCGCAACCAAGACTTGAAAGCACCAGGATAGAGCAGTAGGCTAGCCTACGACCCATAGGGAAAGTCAAAGACTTGGGTCTTGGGGAGCACGTGCGTGGGCCTGAATGACGTGGGTCAACACAGATGAGGGCATTTCATGGCCAAGCAGGAACTCGAGAATGGCGAGTGGGCAGTGTGAGCAAAAGTGCTCTGTACGTGACCCACGTTGCGCGACACGTATGGCTACTACAGTCCACAGCCTGTCCGTGCTCCACTCAGCCCCCCAATCGTGTCAAAGAAAGCCACGACACATCTCTAGCATTCATCTTCGAGGCCGCATCATCCCCTGTCGCGCATAGTATCTCGCCCGTCCGGTATTATCTTGCCCATTTTCGCACATCGGCTGGACACAGTGAAAGTGCTTGCTTTCTGTGCGTCGTGTCTGCGATACGTGAAAGGGATCCCGAGATGATACAGGGAGGATGCTTGTCTGTGCGGGGGCGAGGGAGCGCGTCCTGGATCGAGATGAATGCGTTCCGGAGAAGTGTTGAGACACTTGAAGAAGGCTTCATGGCGGAGAATGGGGACAGTAGACGAGCGACCACCTTGCAACGCGCAAGTCAAGAATTCAATGCAAGCAACAGACTCCACCTGTCAGCGACGCCATTCTATGTCGCAGCTGACCCACACAGGCAAGATGATATGCTCCCTCTGACCTGAAGCACTTAGGGTTAGAAATCATCCCGGGAGGGACGGATCTTTTGGTTAGAAGAGGCGGAAGCTCCATGGCAGTGGATGCAAGATAGCGAGAACGTAGACCTGGGCGACGAAGGTATCAAGTTGGAGAGCGCTGGACTCGGTGAGGAAGGTTGTGAGAACATGACTTTGTGGACACGCGCGCGTTCCGAGTTTTGTGGTCGGGATACTATTTGGCTCGGACAAACAACACGCACGCGCCGCATAGAGAAATGTACTACAGCCCAAGACAGACAACACAGATGAGAAACAACCCCCGCATGGGCATTAGTTTGGAAGAGGTTTCAAGAACACTGCGCCATGACTCTGTAACGTGTTTGCCTCCCAACAATAGCGTTTCAAAAGGAAAAGAAAAGAAAAAGAAAGCACGTGCTTGTGAGAACACATGGTCACTGCAGTCACGTCACGAACGGCCAGCAGGCATCGTTCTCGACCACGACCACGACCACGACGACACTGGCCCATTGAATGGCCGAAAACATTTACAGCAAGGGTACCAGAGTCTGGTTCGAGGACAAAGAACAGGCGTGGCTATCCGCAGAGGTCACCAGTGTCACGAAGGGCAATGACGATGCCATCAAACTCGTCTTCCTCGACGAGCGAGGCAAGGTACGCGTCGATCTCGCGACCCCCCTCATCCTCGTCATCCCATCTTTTCTCGTTAGGAAATTGTCATCAATACAACTGGAAAGGACATCAAAGACGGCAAGGAAGGCCTTCCCCCATTGCGGAATCCCCCGTTGCTAGAAACCGCGGATGATTTGGCCACTCTTTCCCACCTCAACGAGCCTTCAGGTAATGCTCCACATCACATCTCTTCCGTCTATTGTCCTAATTTCTCATGCAGTATTGCACACGATCCGCAATCGCTATGCCCAGCACAGCATATACACATATAGCGGCATCGTCCTCATTGCTGTCAATCCTTTCCAGCGCGTCACTCTTTATGGCCCGGAGATTATCCAAGCTTATAGTGGTCGAAAGAGAGGCGAACTAGAGCCCCACCTTTTTGCTATCGCCGAGGACGCGTACACTGCCATGGCAAAGGATGGCATAGGTCAAACCATCATCGTGTCTGGCGAGAGGTACTTTCCTCCTTTTCTCTGTTTTCTTTATCTCATGCACTTCTCAGCGGTGCAGGTAAAACCGAGTCGGTATGTCTTCTTCGAGCACCGGACCTGCTTCATACCAACCCTTCTTCAGGCTAAATTCATTATGCGATATATCGCCTCAGTCAACCCCCCCGGCTCTGGAGCCAAGGCCAAGACAAAGTTGTCGCTAGATGAGTCAAGTGAGATAGAACGGCAGATCCTGGCTACGAACCCGATTCTAGAGTCCTTTGGAAATGCGAAAACAACGCGGAACGACAATTCGTCGCGCTTTGGAAAGTATATCCAGGTCGGAGCATTTCCTGCGCTCGTTGTCAACGCATTTGACGGTTTTGTAGATTCTTTTCGATGGAAAACCGGAAATCGTCGGTGCGCGCATACGTACATACCTTCTAGAGCGGTCGCGTATCGTCTTCCAACCAACTACGGAACGAAACTATCATATCTTCTATCAGCTGTGCGCGGGCGCCCCACTGAAGGAACGGAAAGACCTTGGGCTAGATATGGATGTTACAAAATTTCACTATCTCAAACAAGGTGGACCTACTTCAACACCCATTGCAGGAGTTGATGATGCCGAGGAATTCCGCGCAACTCAGCAAGCTCTTTCGACCGTCGGCATCAGTGTTGAGAAGCAATGGGCTGTTTTCAGGCTACTTTCTGCTCTTTTACATCTCGGAAACGTCAAAGTTACCCAGGCTCGAAATGAATCGTCAATCGATGCGGAAGATCCTGCTCTTATTTTGGCTACTCGGTTTTTGGGAATTACTCTCTCTGAGTTCAAGAAGTGGACGATTAAGAAGCAGATCGTCACGCGCTCGGAAAAAATCGTCACTGCTCTGAATGCCGCGCAGGCGACGGTAGTCAGGGATAGTGTGGCGAAATTTGTCTATGCATGCCTATTCGAATGGTTGGTTGCAATAGTCAACGAGAGTTTGGCTGGAGAGAATGGCGATGCTGCTGAGCGTGCAGAGATGTTCATTGGTGTGTTGGATATATACGGGTTCGAGCACTTCCAGAAGGTGATCCTTACTGGTGTGCAATGGAATTCCCGGCTCACCTCTGCATTCTCAGAATTCTTTTGAGCAATTCAGCATCAATTACGCTAATGAAAAACTGCAACAGGAGGTAAATGCTGGCGAGGTCGTTGCGGGTAGTACTGATGTTCATTGTTTGCAGTTCAACTCGCATGTGTTCAAGCTTGAACAGGAAGAGTACATGAAGGAACAGATCAACTGGACATTCATTGATTTCTCTGATAATCAACCCTGTATCGACGTCATCGAGGGCAAGCTCGGTGTCCTTGCTCTCCTTGACGAAGAATCCCGTTTACCGTCAGGCAGCGATGCTTCTTTCCTGCAGAAGCTGAACGCGCAACTCCTGAAGCCAGCCAATGGCGCTGTCTTCAAAAAGCCCCGGTTCGGGAACTCTGCGTTCACGATTGCGCATTATGCCCTCGATGTTACTTATGAGGTTGACGGTTTCTTGGAGAAAAATAGGGATACAGTACCAGACGAGCACATGGTACTACTGGCAACGACAAAAAATCCTTTCCTGAAGGAAGTCTTGGATACCGCTCTCGGCTCAGTCAGGTCAGCGGATAAATCCAGCGATCCACCCCATCCTGGTTCTCCTTCCCTCTCTGATTCCGGCAGTGGTGGATCTCGTCGATCGTCAATCATACCTGATCCAGGTCGTTCGACTCTGGTAGCATCTACCACAGCAGCAGGTGGATCCAGGAGGCCAGGCAAGGCCATCAGGAAACCTACGCAGGGCTCAATATTCAAAGCATCCCTAATCACGTTGATGGACACGCTTAGTATCACGAACGTTCACTACATCCGATGCATTAAACCGAACGAGGCCAAGAAACCATGGGAGTTCATGCCTTCTCAGGTTTTAGGCCAGCTTCGCGCTTGTGGTGTTTTGGAGACTATCCGTATCAGTTGCGCAGGGTACCCTTCTCGGTGGACGTACGAGGAATTCGCGGAGCGGTGAGTAACTGTTTAGATGCCGAGCAACTGACTCAATTCGCTCCCTAGATATTATATGCTTGTCCCCTCAACAGATTGGCAACCTATGATACAGAAACTGGAACTTGGACTTCTCTGCTCGTTGATCTTAGAGAAGACAATCAACGATCCGGACAAATACCAGAGTGGTCTTACCAAAATTTTCTTCCGCGCGGGCATGCTCGCTGCACTCGAGTCCCTCAGGTCCGAAAGGCTTAATGCCCTCGTCGCCATCGTCCAGAAGAATATGCGACGACGCATGGCTGTTAAGAGGTACCAGGAACTTCGTAGCGCTACAATCAAGATCCAGACGTGGTGGCGCGGTATCTTGGCAAGACGGCTTGTGGAGAGCATCCGCAGGAATGTTGCTGCGAAGAGGTTACAAGCTGGCGTTCGATGTTTTCTTCAAAGGTCGAAGTTCCTCCAAGTTCGCGAAGCAGTTATCGCTGTACAGAGCCGTAAGTTCTGGAGGTTACGATGTGGGCTTAATTCGCTGATACATGGTACGTTTAGGCGTTCGTGGTGTACAGGCACGGCGAGCGCACCGGGAGGCGAGGACGGTGCATGCAGCTGTGCTATTGCAATCGCTGTTCCGCGGATTGTATGTCCCCCCCTCCGTCTCATTTAGCATGCTGACCCACATTATACAGATTGTACCGCCGTTCATATCGATCTGATGTTGGACATGTAGTATACCTGCAGTCTTGTGTCAGGCGGCGTCTTGCCAGGAAGCAGCTCAAAATCCTCAAGGCCGAGGCGCGCTCGGTATCCAAATTCAAGGAGATCTCCTACCGGCTCGAAAACAAAGTTGTGGAACTCACCCAAACGCTCCAGAAGCGGACGGAAGAGAAAAAAGCTTTGCAAACCCAACTTGACGAACTTGAGAAGCAGATCCAGCAGTGGAGTTCGAAACACGAGGAAGCTGATGCGAAAGCCAAGTCCCTTCATACCGCGTTGCAGACCGCAGAGACTGAACTATCCCGGCGCGAAGAGCTCCTCCAAGCAAAAGCCGACGTCGAAAAACGCCTAGAAGATGCAATTGCCAAAGCAGCCGAGAAGGAGGAAGCGATTCAGCGGTTGACTAATGAAGTACTCGCACAAGCTGCTCAGCTACAGTCCCAAGAGAAGGCATTTGCAGTCTCGCCAATAAGGTCCACGGAGGATGTCTCCGTCATCGCCACCCTCAAGAGTGAGGTCAGCAGTTTGCGCGAGCAACTCAACCGTGCCAATGCGTACAACGCTCTGACGAGAGGTGCTCGTGAGCCCCCAACATCCCCAACTTTCGTACCTGCTCTCCGCATCCCCGACGCCAATGGTGCCAATGTCTCGTTAGCCCCTCCCCTCCATCCCAATCGTCACCAGCGAAGGCATAGCTCCGCAGGTGTCCTTCAGCTCAGCCCCTCCGAATACCGTACATCGGCAGACGAACTGATGATTGATGTGAAGCGGAGTCAAGCGCTTAACCAACGAGCGGTCTCTGTCGCATACAACGGGGAGGATAACGTTCTCCGAGTACGGACCAATGGTGTGGCTGATCTTCGCAGTTACGATGACCTGGCAGAAGAGAAAATCAGACTTATGCATGATATTAAGCGTCTGGACGAAGACGTTCTCACAGGACTAATTCGGGGTCTCAAGATTCCTGCACCAAGTACAACGAATCCATCCGCAGTGAAGGAGATCCTTTTCCCTGCGAATCTCATTAGCCTTGTCACGAACGAGATGTGGAAGTATGGCCTTATCCAAGAAAGCGAGCGCTTCTTGGCTAACGTCATGGAGGCAATCCAAGCACATGTTATGGTTAGCTCTTTGGCGTGCTGTTGGACCCTTTCTGATTCCCTGATAGTCCTTTAACGGAGAGGATGCCGTTATCCCTGGAATCTTCTGGCTTTCCAACGTTCACGAGATGCTTTCATTCATCTGCGTCGCAGAAAGCGACATGGTACAAGGCATTGGTCCGGGAGAAGAACTCTCTGTCCGCGAATTCGACTGGAATGACTACGAACGCCTCGTTACCGTGGTGAAACATGACCTTGGCAGTCTTCAGTACAACATCTATCACACATGGATGCAAGAGACCAAGAAACGTCTTTCCAAGATGGTAATTCCTGCTTTGATTGAGAGCCAGTCTCTCCCAGGATTCACCACAAGTGATGGAGGTGGACGATTGTTCAATCGTATTCTTAACACGAACAGCCAGCCAGCTTATAGCATGGACGATATCCTGAACCTACTAAACAAGGTCTGGAAGAGCCTGAAGAGTTATTATATGGAGGACTCGGTGGTACACCAGGTCCTGACCGAACTGCTCAAGCTGACCGGTGTTACGAGTTTTAATGATCTTCTAATGAGGAGAAATTTTTCTTCTTGGAAAAGAGGTATTTCGTGTTTTGGATCTTGCTTGATGTGGTGCTAATGACCATTCGATAGCCATGCAGATTCAATACAATATCACGCGGATAGAGGAATGGTGCAAGTCGCATGACATGCCAGAGGGTACACTCCACCTCGAGCATTTAATGCAAGCTATCAAGTTGTTGCAACTGAAAAAAGTCAGTGGAGAACATGATCCATCCTTTGAGGAAAGTTCCTAACCTAGAATGACAGGCGACACCTGCAGATATTGAGATTATTTATGACGTTTGCTGGATGCTCAGTCCTATGCAAATACAAAGGATGTGTACCAACTACTACGTTGCGGAATACGAGGTGGGTCTACTACTTTCGATAGATGCAATAGCCCAATCATAGTCGACTCTTTTCAGAATCCCATCTCTCCTGAAATCCTCCGCGTCGTTGCCTCTCGAGTGCAAGCAAACGATCGCAATGATCATCTCCTGCTCTCACCCGAAACAGAGGAAGTTGGACCATACGAGCCTCCATACCCTCGCGAGGTTTCGGGGCTTGAGACATATGTACCAGCATACCTCAACGTGCCTCATCTCCGCCGGTTAGCTGCCCTTGTTGCGTAGTGGATCCTTCTGCTTTACACATCTCGCTATGGTTCTTCCTGGCTTTGGACATTGGCCTTGCCTTTGCCATCCGTTTACATTATGTATTTCTTCGGATAATATCAACACCGTTTCCTGGAGGAACAATGGGTAACTTATATGAAATGGAGAACAAGTATATAGATGGATCTAGGATCTATCAAGCCAGTACATTCATTCGTTTGACCGTGAGTCAGTCAGCACAATTATTGATCCATCTTCGAGTTGCGTTGATAATTCCAAATGATTCTGCAGCACTTGACTTGCAATTTCCGCGGAGGGTTGCTTCAAATGAAGTGCCTAACCCATGATGAATTCAGAATTACTGAGTTATCGTCGGCAATGGGAAAACTTACGGAACCTGCATGGGACACACCAAAGCGTTGAACAATCAAATCCAATGCCTTGCCCGTGATTGTCGTCTGTGGCACGTTAGAGAACGAAAGCTTGGTGCGAACTTACACCACCTTTCGGAACCATAAAGCAATTTCTTCTGCTGATTGGCCGAGGATGTCAAGACGCACGATTACATGAATGCGTTGGTCGATAGGTATCATGGAGCCTTTGTCCTTGGTATCTCCAGGGACCGCTTTGTGACGCAATTTCATTAGATTAACCTTTTGCAGCTGCGCTAGTTTTTGGGAACCGGGAGGAAGATTCCTTGGCCGACGCGCCACCACAGGGGTGTGGGACGTCGGGGTACCAGTCACTAAAAACTTTTCGGCGAAAATGGCACGAGCGGCTTCATGCTTCACATCATCCCTCCCGGTAGTAAGGCCAATGCATGAGTGAGACTGCATATGGCGGTGACTATGAGTCATGTAAGATATCCCAGAAATGCGACGCAGTGTCTGCAAACGTACTCTGCGCAAAAAGAAAGCTGGCAGCCAGGACAACCCCTTGGAACTGCGTTGGGGGATTCTTCTCCTATGGGAAGGTCAACAGCGGTCTTGCTGATCGCGAGGGAAGGCTTGTTACATCCAGAAAGGGCGCACTTGGGACGCAGCCAAGTGGACGACGACGACGACGACTCGGATCGATGGTGTTGCACAGAGGAACAGTCGTGGAGGTCTGGTGTGATATGAACCTTGCAAAACCACTGCAAACAACTACATCGAATGGGTAGAAAGTCAAGAACATTGCACGACTGCAAGGCACAGTGCTTGCCGATAGGATCCAAATCCATAGCACTCGGTGATCAGTCCGTCCAAAAGAGGCAAAGAGGCAAGCCGTCGATGCAGTGGGGCACAGCCGAGCACAGCTGTGGCACACAACATGCCACCCAAAAAATTTGACCGGGCATCATGTGACCTTGTAAATCGGTCCTCAATCGGTCATCGGAACTGGGTATGACGAAGGCTGCCCCGCTCACCCCCAAAGCCCAAACCAATTTTACCAGTCCGACATCTATCGACGGCTCGACGGCTTGCCTCTTCGCCTCTTTTGGACGGACTAGTCACCAGTCTAGGTTTGCGCAGGGTGGTGATTACGTAATGGGAGGTGTACCCCTAAGTTCTAACAACGCTGAAGTCTCCCTCAAACTGATCACAAAGCGGAAGTTTTCCCTCACGTTGATCCTTAAAGATAATACATATGGCGACATATGCGGTCCACGGAGTGGATACCAATATTCACTCGACCCGTTTTCGAGATGATGGTAGAAAGGGGAAGGGTCGTGTGGGGCACGGTGATTGACAATGCGACAATGAGTATACAAAAGAGACGAGGTCAAGATATCTAGTTCTTCCGACGGAAAGAAGACCCTGGATGGAGTGTGTATTAGCAGGATGTATAGGTGAACAGTCATGGGGGGGCCCAACCCTCAGTTAGCCGCGCCTTTCCGCCAGTGGGCTGGCATAGGACGCTTGCACAAGAGCCACACAAAACCACTGATTGCGCGTGCGAGAACACGGTTGTGATTGCAAAGCAACCTACAGGAGGCAAAAATATAAGTATAGCGTTTCGAAGCGCAGATGATAGGAACAGACCTGGGCACTTCACATCCATGAAGTACGAGTTAGGCGATTGTACGAGACGCTTGAGTTTGTGCTGTCTCCTTTCATGTTCAGCAGAAGGGTTCAAAAGGTCAACTGTGAGAGTCTAGAGAACGTTGTCAGAAACGGCGTGGATCAGCACTTTGAACATACCATGATTGCAGGTGGTGGCCTTTTCGATGATGGTGATTGTGTATGATGAGATTTGAAGGTTAAGGTTCTCCGGGGCTTGGTATATTTCAATCTCCGAACGGCACATTCCGGGCCGTGCCAGGTGTCAATGACATTAGCTGTGTCCAAGTCTAGCGCAGCAGTTGCTGCACTCAACGTCGACAGTCATGAACATTATTGTATGTCTATTCGCAATACGACGAAACATCCTAATTTTCATCCCAGGAAACCCTCTTTGGCAGGACTGTCACCCCCGCCGAACGGCTCCGTCAGCACCAGCGTGCTCTCACCAAGGCTCAGCGCGAGCTCGATCGAGAGCGCGCAAAGCTCGAGCAGAGTGAGAAGAAACTCGTTGCAGATATAAAGAAAAGCGCCAAGGCTGGTCAGATGGTACGTGGCCCCCAATACTTCAAGCAACCTTCCTCAACTCTCTCAGTAGAATGCATGTAAAGTCATGGCAAAGGATCTCGTTCGCACCCGAAGATATGTCCAGAAATTCCATCAAATGAAGACACAGCTGCAGGCCGTTGGCCTAAGGATACAGGCCCTTCGCAGTAATCAACAGATGGCAGAGGCCATGCGTGGAGCGACAAGAGTACGTCCCATGATTCGCTGCGATATCTCCCAGTTTCCATAACCGCCGTCGGTTGGAAGGCTATGGCTTCCATGAATCGTGGTCTCAACCTACCAGCCATCCAGAAGATCATGAACGATTTCGAGAAGGAAAGCTCGATGATGGATATGAAGGAAGAGATGATGTCGGACGCCGTAGATGACGTGATGGATGACGAAGCTGAAGACGAAGAGGAAGAGGGCGACAAGATCTTGAAGCAGGTCCTCGATGAAATTGGCGTCGACCTTTCCCAACAAGTATGCAATCCAGCCAATCTCGGTGAACCACTCACTGACACGACGAAATATAGCTTACTGAGGCACCAACCGGCCTTGGCGCCATATCCTCACCCCTTACCGAGAACCGTAGACCAGTGGCAATCGGAGAAGCAAGCGGCTTGTCTCATGGAGATGACCGCCCAAGTGGTGATGCTACGGCTGCTTCTGATGAAGACTCCCTTCAGGCACGTTTGGATGCTCTGCGCCGTGGTTGACTCTTGCACTCTATTCTCCACTCTTACCCATTACGGAATGGAACCGATCATGTATGGTTGCTCGCAGATCTCCTATGGCCTGAACTTGTCGCTACAATGCAGTTGGATTTTATTGAAGCATTTTTCAGCACACGGAAACCTGCGAAGCACTAGTTGTCAGAGTAGATCCCGCAAGATATCTGTAATAATTTTGTCATTTCATCGGTACTAGTATTAGCATGTAGTCCAACAACCACCCCAGACCAGGAAGAATTCATGAGGTTGGTTACGGCAGTTATTCTGGCCTCAAACCTTCAGACTAACGATTTCCTTGGCTTCCTGCATACTGAGCGTCCAAGAAATCCCCGATCCACTGTAGAATGACTCAACGTCCTCGTCCTAGTCGAGTATGAGGTTAGTGGGGCCGGTCGTAGCGCTAAACAGAACTTACACTATCAAGGTTAAGCAACGAAGAGATCTGTTGAAGGCGGATGAATTTCTCTCGAATGTCGCCGAATACTGTCTGGGAAAATAGATTCGCCATTATGGAACGGAGATCACGGTCAAAGCGTATCGCGCCCAGCTGGAAGAATTCAGTGGAAACCACGAGACCAGAGTCTTTCGGACATGCCTCAGAGTAATGAAGGGTCAAAATATACTTTTCCCATGGTCGGAGAATGGTATCAAGGGCAAGACCGAACAGCATGCGATAGTTATTTTCACTGCAAGCATCCTACTCTTCGGTGTAAGCATCTCGGTCTTTAGAAAACCGTTTGACCGACCTTGTACCCATCTGTCAACCCATCCCACACCTTCATAAAGCGTTTCCTCACAATGTCTTGGTATTCCGCGGTCGCATACCCATCCTCGTCCAGAACGTAAGAAACATCTTTGTAGACGTCGGGTATCAGGGTCCTTAGCCTTGGTCGCATCAATTGATTAAATAACTGGTCTATTCCGGCCTGGGGGGATTATCAGATCATTGTGGTAAGGGCATGTAAAAGAGTCACCTTTAAGATTGCCCTGAACCTGGTCGTGGAAGCAACCAAGCTTTCTATGATAGCTTTTATTCGTGGTTGTTCGGTATCGAGGAATAATTGTGTGATGGCAGACTGGGATAGCAGGTCCTTCGCGAGTCTTTCCATATGCGAGGAAGACACATCGAGGTCGTTCAGAAGTACCTTTCAAGAACAGATTAAGCGAGGGACCTAGTCAGAAGACCAACGGACACACGAGAAAGCACGATCGACTTTCTTTCTCAGACTTCTCCGTTCGAACGCCTGTACCGACTCGGTAAACATCATCCAGTTTCTTCTTAATACCACCGGCAAAATTGTGATCCAGCACGCCCTTCAGAAGGTCAGTGGCCCGTTCCAAGATCCCGATGGAGCCCGTTGACAATAAGCGCGTATATACGGTTTTCAGGATATAAAAAACGTCATCCGGCACGGTGGTAGTTGCAGGGGTTTGAGATAAATCGGGGCTAGATAAGTGCTGAGCCTGTGCTTCCTTGGTTATACGAAGTTTTGGAACCACGGTCTCATAGACAGACCTTGTCAATTATCGTGCGGATATACCAGATCTCCATAGGAATGTAGCAAGAACTCAACAGATCTTCAAACTCTTTTTGAGAGGATGTCGCATCCAACAGCACGACAGGATCAATGAGCAATAGGGAGCAATTGCGCGGGTTGGAAAATCCAGAGACAGATTGTAGGTTCTGGTCGTTGGGGTTGACTTCCCTGTCCACATTTTCCTCCTCCTATGCTGTCATTGTCAAGACGCACCACGAACAAGCGTTCACATGGGTACATGCCTGTAGCTGTTCGACGAGAAATTTCCGAAACAGATACCACCGACCACTCATTCCGGCGATCTCAGATAATGTCTTGTCAATCTCACGTGGATCAACCTCGTCCATTTCTACGGTAGTCTGAATTTGTTTTCGTGGAGCGGACATTGATGCTGTTGAATTTGAGACATCTGTCAACTGGGACAACCTGAATCCAGTCAGATGATATGGAAACGGGAAGTCCCCCACCTTTCTCTTGATTGATCGATCCTCCCTCCAGGTATCAAGCGTGTTTCGGACCACTCGATCGCACTCCTCCAGCAATCTCTTAATGACGCTTTGCATATTCCCTGCGCCGTAATATTTCTCCACGATGGGTTGGTGTTGGTCAATAATCATGGCGACACCTTCGAACAACGCAGTCAGAACAGTGACGTAGTACAGCGGGGATGAGGCTGTCGATACTCTCGCTCAGTAAATTGCAAACGAAGAACATATGGTCCTACTTTTGACGGAAGTGGGTGCCCTTACTCGCACCAGGTCCACAACAAACGACGCATATGCCTCAAGACCCTCACTTTCCCAACCAATCGCAGGAAATAGTTTGAAATAACGGCTCGTAGCGGCTGCGTCGCGAGACCGCGAGGCCTGTGTAAATTGGTTGAGGAATATTGACAGGAGTTGTTCCCTCGCAGCCTGAAGTGTCTGCGCAGGAGGGAGATGACTCTCTGCAGTTGGCTGGGAGGGAGTTAAGCCTTGAATATGCATGGAGTTGCGAGAAAGAACGTACCACAGACGTTTCAGCAAAGGGGCCAGAAATGACTTCGAGGGGCAGCGACATGGCACGAGCACAATGTCTGGTCGCCGACTCCCAGTCCTGGCGCTCAATGCAAGTCTGTAGTTGGTAAAGGGAGGACTTGAAGAATGTAAACCAGAAAAGTTGTTCACACATCGCACGCATGAAATTACCTTGAGCTCCATAACCTGACCCACTCGTTCCGCTGCCTGTGAGATACGACTCATCTCCTGGTCAAGAGCCCTCACTCGCCCACCGACGCGGTCTGCTGTTGTCGCTGTGGAGGAGACTTTCCTCGCCAGCTGTGATGATTCGAGACATAGCTCATCCAGATGAGGAACGAGAGCTTCCAGCCGGCGAAGTGAATCTGCTATGGAAGCGCGGTCGGAAAGCAATCCAGCAAGGGAATTGGAGAGTGTTGCTTCCTCGGACTGGTACCACGACAGACACGAAAGGATTTCATTCAGGTTCGTGAGCTTCCTTGGGTCTTTTTGAATGTATTTTTGTGGTGGGTCTACTGAGCCATTGGATGTGTTCGTATTCATGGATGATGGTATGCACTAATATACCGGAGGATGAATGTAATTGAGCCGGGGAAACGCCGGCGATATCCTGGACGTGACGGCCCGTGGACAAGGATTTGGGCTCAATAAGGTTGGCAAGCTCGGTGGCGCCGAAGATGCGGGTGGAACTTACGAAAGCCCGGAGACAATATTGACTCTGTACATAGCAATCAACGCGGGCGCTGTACCATAGTCCGAGGAAGCGGCACATCGCAGGTGCCTCCATAAACCACTTCAAAAACACAAACCCTTTGAATGTCTGAAGGAATATCTCACACACTAACTAACGAAGCAATCCCACGGACGGAGGCCACGATCACCGTCCGTGTGATCAAGTCTTTCGAATACCGTACGGAACGCAACCTCATCCTCCACAAACTTAACCTCGAAACTACGACCGTCGGTGGCCTGAAAGAGATCGTTCGTCAAGGTATATTGGGATCGTTTATCGGCTTCATCCGATCTTACCTTCAGCTCAGCTATCCAGACAGGGCCCGCCTGGCGGCCCTACCGTAACGCTACTCTAGGTTCGCACCCTTCACCTAGCAAGCGTCATCTCTTGTTTAATGCTAAGCTAGATACGTTCAAGCTCTATACAAAGGCACATGGTGCAAAGGTACGTAAATTACTTGGTCTTGGAAAACCGCTCGCTCATCGAGTCCGACGCGCTTGTATTTGCCAGACTACGAATTTGATCATCAATTTGGACCACGATGAATGGATTCTGGAAGATGATGACAAGATCCTGGCGGATGTCGGTCTCGGTAAGTGTGCGGGTCATTCCATTGCCCCATCACTCACTTTTCGAATCCAGAGAACGAAACCGAGGTCAGCTTCTTCAGTCACAGGGCCTATGAAAACTTCAAGCTTAACCCAGAGGTAAGGCGCTTGTTAGTCCCAGTGCTCTTTCAACCCCAGCTTGCTCTCAGGTTCGCTGGGATACTACCTCATAATAATACATGTGAACGCTCCAACGGTATCTCAGAGAGTTTCTTAATGCATATTAATTACCGTGGATGTAACAAAGACGTATGTGAATCTAGGGAGACACAGGTGGGCAATCACCAGGGTACTAGTGACAACAAATATCAAATGACAAATGTCCGTTGGCCTGCCCGAAAAAATCACTGATTTGCACATTGTACCCGTGGCTCGCCATCGTGATCCTCATCCATTGCATCGTCCGCCATGACGTTAGCTCTCGACCGTACATCGGGTTCCTCGAGGTCCACTTCTTCAACATGGACAATCTTTGGGAATTTCTGCACGGGAGTGCGAGGGGGGAGGGCCTGCTCAAGTAAGAAAACTTTGGAGGGATCGATGGTATCGGGGAAATTAACAGTGAACTTGACGTAGAGATCACCAGGTTCATGATGCCGTTGAGATGGCATTCCTTGTGACCGGACGACTTTGACGGATTCTAATAGGATTGACGTTAAAAGAGGGGGGGACGACATCAAAGCGACAGCATACCGTTTTTAACGACTTCCCCGGGCAAAAACCGAACGAGTAGTGCTCGTTCATCAAGATGTTTGATCGCAACCTCACCACCGGCAAGCGCGGTGAGGAGGTCAATCTCGAGCTCGGTTACAAGATTGTTTTCCTGACGCTTGAATCTATCGTGAGGCTTCTCTTCTAAAATGATCACGACATCTCCGGACTGAGCATTTGGCGACTGGTCACTTTCCCCCCCAAAGGTGATTGTCTGGCCACCCTTCATACCCTTGTCTATGTGAACCTCTAGGATTTTCTTTTCTGGTAGGACTTTCTTGCCCTTGCAGTTCGAGCAGCGATCCTTGGGATTGATAATCTCTCCTGTCCCATTGCAGTCGTCACATGCAGATTGTATTTGTTGAATCATGGGACCCATTTGGCGGAGGGTGACCTTGACACCGCGACCACTACACGGGCCACACGGGCGGACAGCGCCATCTTTACCACCCTTGCCGTTGCACTTCGAACAAAGAGCGTTCCGCGTGAGTGCGAGTTTGGTGGTCTTGCCCTTGTACAGGTCCTCGAGCGACACCTGAACACGGTGAACAAGGTCCTTGGTCTTGCGAATGCCCTGCGAACGGCCACCGCCTCCACCAAAGAAACCTCCACCCCCGAAGAGCTGGCTGAAAAGATCCTGAAGTACAAATAGGATGGGGTTAAGGGGCGGAGACAAAGAGGAAATACGACTAACCTGCGGATCCATGCCACCCATTCCGCCCTGTTCCGAGAGACCAGCTTCTCCGCGAGCATCATATATACTTCGTTTCTCGGGATCTGCCAGGACCTCGTACCTGATGCACCTGCGTTAGCAGACAAAGAACGTAGGGCGAGCGTGGACATACGCATGTGTTACCTCCTTGAATAACTCGGGGTCACCGCCTTTATCCGGGTGTAGCCGTAACGCTCTGAGGAATGATAAAGACAAGGAAAGAGCCAATGAATGAAAGAAAACTGACTTCTTCCTATAGGCTTTTTTGAGCTCACTCTCGGAGGCGTCGGGAGCTACCTCGAGCAGATCGTAATACCGTCTGTAAGTAAAAAGAATCAGTTGAAGGGAACAACCAAAGAGAAATGGCTGACGTTTCTCTGACCATGGTAAAAGGATGGAACGAGGAGAGTAGTGAACGGCGCTGTGCCTCTTTAGCCTCTTGGACCACGATGCTGTACCAGAAACCTGTGGAATGTCCTGGAAATTTCTGCACATCCACATTTGGAAATCGTTGGGTTGTCTACAGGCCACGAAAGAGACTAGTCTAGACAGCAGCACATTTGAACAGTAACAGTAACGATACAGTACAGAGCGGTAACTCGACCGTGTACTATGCGACCCCGGGTCCCCCGCTAACGTCTGGGTAAACATCAAATCGCCGTTGTGTAGTCACGGGTATTCCTGCTCTTGCGGAATGGTACACTTGGGGATCTTCCAGGAGACGTTAAACGTCCGCGGTATCCAACCTCGGGAAGGCTCACCAATGTTGAAGTGCAGGATATCCTCGTATTCCTCAGCCTGCCCAAGCACTTTCCCACTACTTCATGTCAGCTGTCGGACCGCCGCTCGCAACGGAGCACTTACAATGGATCGACTACCATACTGTGGCCATACTGACAAGCATGTATAATCCTCAGCCAAACATCTCAATCCCCAAAATGACCCACCGCCTGATAGTTTGCTTTCGGGTCTCGTGCAGGGCTGCACATCGAAAAGAAAACTTGGTTGTCAATAGCGCTGCATTAAACATTGCGTCAGCTCGATCATATCCCACCCCTGATGCTGCCTACCGAGCTCGTTGGAGCAGCTCCCAGTGGAGGGGTCCCGTCGTCGTATTGAATGCCCCAGGATAGACAAGGACGTGACATCCTATCAAATAATATTGAGTGTATCTTTGCCGTTAAGGAGCCCATGCGCCACTTCCAACCTTTTCGTGCAGCAATCATGGCAAGCTCCGGGAAGCGCACATCGTAACATATTCCGAGGCCGATGCGCGCAAAATCTATTGTCAGTTGTCGTAGCAATCCTATCCATGCTTATGGGCCCCTACCAGTATCAAAGAATGTCGTAGAAGAGCCACCCGTCAGGGTTTCGCTTTCCTACGCAATTGAATGCAGGTCATCGGTTGGAAAGCAGCGCACGCACCTTGAACCTGATCTTTCCTGGGATATCGATGTCAAATAGGTGAACTTTGCGATGCGTCGCTACGAGTTTGCCTTGGGAAAGTATGAAACGACAGAGGAGAAGTATGCAACCGTGTCATGCCTTCTGGTGAAAATACGATGCAAGTATTATATATCTTGCCGTCAGTTGCGTCCCTTTCGGGTATCGAACCTGATCTACCATCAGATCAACTGGTCAAATCGCCCCAAGTGCCTTGTGCACCTCCAATAAGCCAAATCTGGTTTTCCGACGCTGCTTCTGAAAGCGCTCTGACGCTCTTACTCTGAGATTTCGCGGTGTCATATTCTTGCCCAGGTGTATAGCCGATAATTTCAGCGTGTACAGGAAAGTGTACGTGGCCATAGGGCGAGTTAAAGCATTCCTGGGGTTGGTCATGATGCTGAGGGGAGGTGGAATAGGCGAAAACGCCTTACAGGCAAGACAACTAGATCTGGCTTCTCGCTGGAGTTCTTTACTGCGCGATCGATCATGTCTCTTGCATGTTTCAGGTTCGCATGCTTGATGTCTGCTTCTGTGGGTTTTTCTGCGGGGTGAGAGGGGCTGCCTAGCTGGATGAGTGCCAGCTTGAACTGCTTAAAGTCTGGGGGGTTAGAAGACATTGCTCGATAGCTGGTGTGTGCCAATGGTGATCTGGCTGTCAAAGCGCGACGCAACAGAGAGAGCATTACTGTAACCGAGTGGATATGTGTCGGATTAGGCGGTTGTTGGCGGTTGCTCAGTTTCCCACCACCCAAACCGTTCGAACGTGAGTACTTGAGTCTGGTCTGCTAGTGTTTCAATGAAGTCCACTGAGGCCATTGGACACATGTAGCCAGCCGGCCATGTCACTTCTAGTCATCTATAATCCTGTTTGTGGCGACTCCACGGCTGAGCAGTTCTTCAATGCTCACGTCATCCCCCGCCTCCACACTGCGAACCAAATCCCTACTAGGATCATCCGCACCCGTGGCCCCGGCGATGCAGGAACAGAGGTCCTCAGCTTCCTCAATAGACACAAGGGGGACATCACGGTTGTGCTGGGCTCTGGAGATGGTACCCTCCATGAAATAGTGAACCACTGCCTTACCTTTGCAACCGACGCACACGACCAGTCTTCTCGGGCCATCCATTTCGTGCTTGTTCCATGCGGAACGGCGAACGCGCTCTATGCATCCTTGTTCAGGCCTACTCCTACACAAGAGGCGGTGGCCTATAAATTGCGATCTTTGGAAGTCTTTCTCGGAGCTTCAACATCAAGACCACTAACTCTATCCCTCACTTCACTTGTCGATCCAGGTCTTGGTCAGGGTAGTTATCGACCGGTGGCGTCGATTGTTGTCACCTCCACAGCCTTGCATGCAGCCATCCTCAAGGATTCGGAGAAGCTCCGCAAGGAGATACCTGGCATCGAACGATTTAAAGTCGCAGCGCAGCAGAACATCACAAAGTGGTACGCCAGTCACGTCAAGCTCTTGCCTATCCCATCATCTGGTGTTGTTCGTGCATACGATCCGGGGAGTGGCGAGTTTATTCCCTCCAGCGAGTCCAATGAGAATGATTCTGCATTGGACGTACACGGTCCATTTGCCTACTTCTTGTCTACTGTGAATGTGGATCGATTGGAGCCCGAGTTCCGCATCAACCCTATGATGTCAAAGAGTCCCCCCACAGACGCTTCGATGGATGTGGTCATGGTCCGCCCCCAGCGTGATCCAACCTTCACCCTGGATACCCCCAAAGCGAGGGAGAAATTTGTAGCGAAGATCGTTACGGTCCTCACCACAGCATATCAAGATGGGACCCATATAAACTTGCGTTATTCGCAGAATGGGGACATCATAGAGAGCGGCGATGGTAACGTAGTCGTTGAGTGTTTCAGGTGTGGGGGCTGGGAATGGATACCCGTTCGTCGTTTCTGTTCCTGTTTGCGCAGAGCCACCAGTGACGCCCCTCAAGGATGTGACTGACCAAGACGCACATTTGCTGTGCGCAGATGGTTCTATCTTCGAAATAGAGAAAGGTGGTAGAGCTACTTGTAGGGCTGCGTCGCGAACAGATACAACCCTGACAGATTTCTATGTTCATGCCTAAAGTATTATACCACATGTATGAGGGCTGCTGATCCTGATGGGTATATCGAGAGGTCAAGCTAAGACTTTGAGAACGGCTTCGCTAGCTTCTTTATGGCACTGCTCGATAGATCGGTTACTATCAATCTGCGAATGTCAATCAGGGTACCACCTGTGGTGCACTTTAACCCATACCTTGACGACGATGCCTTGCTTTTCCAAATACTTGATGACAGGGTAAGTAACCTCGTTGTGGGTTTCTAGATGGTCAGTTTTCAATCAAATTTCGAGCTTTATAGGACAAGGCTTACGGAAACGTTTCTTGAGAGTTTCGACGTTGTCATCCTCGCGCCCACTAGTTTTCCCTCGTTCTAAGATACGCTTTATCATCACCTCTTCGTCCGCCTCAAAAACCAAAACTTGGGAGGGAGGGCAAACCTTTCCAGGCCGAATCAACAGTCAAAAAACCAAACCGCGACAAGGATGAATACGTGGCATACCGTCTCTTCGAATGTCAGAGCTTGATCCATTTTACGCGGGAAGCCGTCGATGAGGAACCGACCTTTGCCATCTGTCCAGCCAGGACCCGATCGTGTCCGAAGCTCTAAAGACATAGCGATCTCCAGAAGCTTAATGGTGACCTCTTGCGGAACGACGGCACCTTCTTGGATGCAAGTCCGGATCAAGTCCCCGTACTGAGAACCTTCCCGATTCTGTTCCGCACGCAAGAGATCACCGGCTACCGGCCAACCGTGTTGATCAACGCGTGCACGGGCTGAGTGGGAGAGATGGTTTACCTGACAGATGACTGAAATTGAAGTCTTCTACGAGCCTGCCGCACTGAGTTCCTTTGCCTACATAGATGTTAGACCATGAAGGGTTCTAGCGCGACAAGAACTCACCTGCACCAGGGCCACCGAGCACGTATATCACAGTGACTTTCTTCGGGTCGAACATTGGTTTTGGGTGTATATCACCATCCGCGGCTGATGCCATTATGTGTACTGATATCAGAAGCGGGGTATTCTAATCTGTGTCTTGGCGGTCGTGTTGTCGGGGTGGAACGAGGGGGTGAGCGTGCTGCAGGGGTTGCTTCGAAGCTGGATGCGCTGTTTCTCTGTGTCTCACGATGAGGTAGAAGGTTCCACCAGAGGCAACGATTAGTCCGAGGAAGAGAAGTGGATTGGGACTCTTGCGAACAGTCGAAGAAAGCATGCGACTTGAGTTGGCGTGTGGCACAGCTTTTCGCTTCCGTTCAACCATCGGCTCACCCTACAAACAAAAGGTAACAGCATATTCTGGCATTCATGGATGCAGGTGTCATCAGAATAGACCATGGTTCAGACGTCTATGTGGTACGGTCATGCTACCACGAGGACGGGAACGACCTATTGGCCTTTGGAGGTGAGCATTCTGTCGAGGTCTACCAGATAGTCAGCGAAATTCCCTACTTCTCCGCCGCCTCTATCACTAAATTGGTATCCTAGAGTGCAGCATCTGCCAAGAGACTGGCCTCATTCCACATTGGGACTAGAGTGACCGCGTTAGCCTGGTCGCCTCGTACGCTCTCACCTAGCAGTAGCGACGGTTGGCTTATCGAGTTCGTTCTCACATTGCATCTAGCGCGCAGGTAGAGATGTGATGTGACTTATAGGATCGCGGCAGCCGGCATAGACTTCGGTCTGCATCTATTGACAAAGTCCGCCTCGTCCAGCGAGTATATATTTCCTTTTGGCGGCGGCTTGAGTGGACACCATGGTAAAGTAAACGACATGTGCTTTTGTGGCGGCCACGACCAAGATAATGCACGCTACGTCGCTTCCGTGTCCGGTAGGTAAATTTCGAGTCTTGAGGGTCGGCTCGCTCATCGGCTTTAGATGATAAAATGCTTATGGTGTGGGACCTCCAGCCAACGCTCAACATCTCTTCCGGGGTTCCTTCTCCAGAAAATTCCGATCGGAACGCTTCCTCTCCACCCAATCCCAGAGCTCAGCCAACTGCCTATGTTATCGCTTTCCCACACCCACTGATAACGGTCAATTCACATCCTGGGAGTAGCAAAGATTTCCTTGTTTCTGATTGCCGCGGTTCCATATTCCTTTCGGATTGGCGCACTGATCCTGCCTTGACTGAACAAGGAAGCTGGAGACACTCCACATTGGTTGAGCTCGTCGAGCCACATGCTCTGAGAGACTCTCTTCTAGGAAAGTCGGCCCAGGACATGGGCTTTGCTGCATGGCGTCGTGATAATGCTGACATGTGCGTGCATTGCATGGTTCTAAAAACGTATGACTTCTGACACATCATTACCTACAGCGTGGGGGCAAGCTATGGATCTCGTTTCGCCATTTGGGACATGTCGAAACTAAGGGGTGGCAAGCCTATACACACAGGAATCAGTTTCCCGGACGGGGGGCATGCTTTTCGGTATGTTCCCTCCGTATATACTGGGTCGCAGATCATCTACCACTATGTAACAGCTGGTGTCCGACAAACTCGGATTATTTTGCAATTGCCGCCCACTCCGTCAAAAGGGGGGCAGTTCTTCATGTCCACAATATTGGCTATGTAAATGCACAACCTAGCATTATCAACATAGCCCCTCGCCCACATCGCATCCGAGACTTCGATTTCATGGCACTGCGTGGTCAACCACTACTCGCTATCGCTTTTGGTCAACGAGTCGTGGTGTTTTCTATTGGCGACGAGTAAAGAACGTGGTGGCAGTCAAAATACAAAGCATGTGTCATAACTAGCTACTGATAACATGAGTACAACAAGTAATCGAACATCTATGAAGATACACCAGAGAGGGGTAGTAGTCACAACATCGTCAGCTTCCGACAAAGTTGGCCTGACTGATCGGTTGCGTGGGTCCATAAGGATATTGGGTATAGTGAGTGGTCAAGCCTTCACCGTATGTGACGTTGCGCAGGCCGTCGTTCATCGTCAGTCCATGATGTTGCTCTCCATTGAATCCAAGATCAAACATAATAGTGCGATAATAGTTGTGATCTGCTGGTGTATACACCACATCGATTGGTGGGCCCATCTGAGGAGGATAAGGAACAGGCCCGTTCCGTGTCGGGATACCATAGACAATCCCGTTTGCATTCAGCGGATAACCTTCTTGAGGGCTCGTGATGGAATGATTGACGTGATGAGATGGCAGATTCCGAGTGCCCTCTTGAGGGGAAGGTGTCGTCTGCGATGGCGACGCCTCCTCCCCTACAGGTGCTGTCAGTGACAGCTAAGCGCAAAATGGAGGGAAACCATACTCTGAATAGAAAGGCAGAGAGGATTTTCGTGAGGTCGATCCCTCGTCACACCCGGACGTGTACGGTGCATATGGATAAGGTGCCACAGGAAACGGGCATGATAAGCTGCGGCCGACGACGAAGCGGGCGAAAAATGGGCAGCTTCATTGTAAGCTTCGGCTGTCCTTATTATAGTTGCGTGAATTTCGGGTGCTGCACCCTCAGGCAATTCGGATTGTAAGCCTGGGTTCGCGTCTGTACTCCGCAGTAACTAACGAGGGGTGAACAACGATTTTGCCAAACCTGAAGGATCGTACCCTCAAAAGGAATATTGCAGAATAGGCGGTCATCACTGATGTAGTTTCTTGGCCATATCTCTGCCGGTAGAAAGGTTTAATAAGTAAGTGGGTAAGAATATTCATGCATACCAGTACACCAAGTTCCCGAAAATCCTTCGAGGCAATTTGAAGAACGTTGAGTGCATTCTCAAAGCACGCTGACAGTGCACGCAGATGACTATTCGTCCGGATTTCCTAAAAAATCGTCATGAAAAGACAAGCGTAACGTCAAGAAGACTACTCGCTGGAGCGGCGTCAGCTTGTACACCAAAACTATTCAAGAAGAGGCTGGAGTATAAGCAGAAAAAGTTAAGAAACGAGAAATGGAATGATTCCCCATTTGCTGTTTATAGGGTCAACAAAGACAACTGCAGTAAATGCTGTCTCTCACCCCTCCGCATCTCATGCTCCCATTTTGTCGTCCACTGAGATAACTTAGCATTTGCATTTTTGAGTGCCATGTCAATGTTGATCTGGCCACTGCCGCCGTCAACTAAACTTCGGTTGGTGTGTAGCATATCGGTGGTCTCCGCCTAGATGACAGGTGTTGGCCCAAGAAGGACACCAACGGAGTATACTCACTGCAATTCTCCGCAACTGTATGAATGCGGCGACAATAACGTCCTCGCATCGTATACCAGAACTACCCCCGGGATGTTCATGCCAAGTGTCCGCATGTCTGATGAAGTCGTCCTGCACTCAAGCAGATGAAATAATGAAGAGTTATTCAAGTTTATGTTAGCTACCTCGGGAAGCATCCAATGGCGCCCGGTTTGCATACTGAGGCTCCGATCGTGAACAAATAGTACAAGATAGGTCCTCTCGCGGTTCCGTCGCTCAAGTAGCTGAAATTCAGTTTCGTTCGTAGGTGGCTTCGCCAAAAAACGATTTAGACCAAGTTCTACAGCCATCCGGCATGCCTATAGATCATTTCAGTGACCGGAGAGCTATTTCAAGGGCCACTATCACTCACGTAACCAATGTACATCCATGTGCGCTAGGAGCATGTCAGGATGGACACGTGTGTGAGGACGAGACATACATTATCATCTTGTTCTTTCCAATATGTTAAGCATGCAAAGGCTTGCACCACTTCGACTCGCTTCCACCCTTCAGCGAACGCACGGACGGCCAATTCTTGGGCGAGGTGAAGACATTCCTTATAAAGGCTTGGCTCAAAAAATTTACAGCCAGCAGCGATGAGCGTGGTAAACAAAAGGGGACACTTCGAGCGCACATAGTTGACTGAGTGCAACTGGGGATCGAACAAATTGATAAATGGATTGAGGCGTAGAAAGATAGCATCGAAGAGCATCTTGGCCTTGTCCTCCGATATAAGGCCAGCTGTGATCGGATCTTGAAATCCACCTGGAAGGGGGGCGGGTCGTACCAGTGGAAGGCCATCCAGGTCGCTCCGAGAAGTCTGGGTTGTAATAGTAGGATAAGGTGATTTGGGTTCGGGATTGAGAATGGTTCGGAAAAAGGAATTTTCTCTGCGGATGAGTTTTGCAGGAAATTTTTCGTCCACACGGTCATCGTCGTCGTCACAGTCCGAGGGTCGGCCCCCCGAGGCTACATGCCGTGTGCGCAAAAGCTTAATGTAAATCGAGGACGGACAAGTAAGCTTGAATCATTACCTGAGGTACTGTGCTGATCCATTGGCCGGATCATGGCACCGAATTGCGTTTCGACTTGGGGAGATTGGGAGTCTACAGAAGGGAAAACAGAAGACAAGGATGTCTCGTTCGCTTGCTTGAGTTTTGCGGTGTTTAACCCTTTCTCGAGACGTCGAAGCATCTTCGATGCTTCTGATAATCTAGGACAAGACGTATTAGAGGAATAAAGAATGTCCACGTTGAAATCATACTTTGACCCAGGTTTGCGGCCGCGGCGATGTTTCTCGAAGATGCATCTGGGGAGTTGCAAGGTGTAATGACCATCAAGTAGAATCACATTATTTCCTACATACTCGACGTTAGTCCTCTTACACCTTTGGCACGGCTTCTGGCCATCCTCGGCCCCAACACACTTCATCTGTCTTGCGGTGAACCAGAGAATGCAAGCCACAACTCGAAAAAACCTACTTTAGCTGCGCGGCATACTGTACAGGCCCTAGGGTTCCTCACGACAGGTGATTTGGAGCTGTGTGGGCTGTAGGTAAGGAGACGGGAGGGCATAGTGATAACGTACCCCAATTTTGAGGACTGTATATCCGCAATCTCTGTAGGGGCCTGCATTATGTCTAGGCCGCCAAACTAGCACGGTTATCAACGTTACGGTGACTCGGCGTCTGTTTATCGACCGGGGAAGGTCGGTTAATTAAGGGTTGAGATGAGTTAAGGACAGCCGTCAGAAGTGATTAGGACTCCCGATACGACTAGAGCTGCAAGAGAAAAAAATACGACGCAGGTACTAGAGAGTAGAGTAACAGAGCGATCTTTGATATCGATGAAGGAACGAAAGAACGGGGATGAGATGTACTGTAGTGAGATTTGTTGCAAATAAAGCCGGGCGGTAAAACGAACATAGGTTGCCGAGCTCGGCAATCACTTGGTTGTCCGACTTCAAACCGCTCACTCCCTAATCCGGAAAGGCGATGCTCTAGCGTACCTCGTGACGTTAATTTAGCGGGGCGTCTTCACAAAAATAACAGCTTGCGTGGCCAATGATCAGGAAGGCAGTACATCCTCGTGACGATATGCACATGCGCAGCAGTTGGCGCAATCACCCCATTGACCGTTTTCAGCAACCCGGTGTCTCTTGAATGACCGTAGCAGACCGTTGCAGTCATGAGATAGGCTTACGATCCGCGAAGAACGGGAGGTTCCGAACTTCGGCGCGTGTGCAAAGTCTGGTGGTTTACACCACAGTCCCGTACGACACTCAGTGACTGACGGAGCGGCAACTTGCCGCCACATACGGCTTTCTATATCTGCCTTGGATGCCCTTAATAATGGTGCTACGGGGGCATTCGTTACACGAGCACTTGCGAGGTCACGGGTTCCGATGGCTTACACTAAGATGAGTCTCCCTGGTTGTTGATAACGGGATTCGAAAAGTCCCGTGATAGATGAATATTTAGATCATCGCAACGAGGTAAGATATCGCTGCACTCTGTCAAACTTTAAAGTGAAAAGTTCAAGATATTCTCTCACAGTTTCAGCATCTGCCACAGCAGCTTTGAAGCAAGCAACTTCCCTCCAGCATTCCAAAGGCGTCGTTGGATTCGTCCTAGGTGTCCTTAGTCTTACACAAAACCCAGTGAAGAGTATCACACGTACTTGTAGCACGACACGATTGCTTCACCCATTTCCTTGACAGAAGGAAAATCATCTAGTTGGCGTCGGGTTTGAAACCTATTAACCTTATCCCTGATTTCCTCTAAGTCACCGATTAGCGCGACACCGTTTTTCAGTCCACCGTGGGTACTGTCGTCTCCGACCATTCTCATTTCCCGATCCAGGTTCTCCTTCTCCAAAGCACGGTGGATTTCAAGTTGGACGGTCTCCTCCTCGGCGCGCAAAGCTGTTAATTCGCGCTGTATTCTTTCCCGTATATGAGAATCTATCGCGAATTGTCGCTCGGGAATTGTCTCCTCAGATGCGAGGCGCGCAGAGAGGTTGTTCACCACATCCGGCGAAATCTTGGCATCTAAGTCGTCTACAACCCCGGTGAAAAGAAAACGGCATACCTCTATTGGCGTTTCTGTATGAAATACTTTTGGCTGTTTGTCAGGTGTGGACTGGCTTGCACCCATTTCCGAACAAGTCCGTTGAGCGGAACGACAGCAAAGCGACAATTAATTTAACGTTGTTTATTTGGCTAAATCTCACGTGGATATGCTTGGTACTACGATTGTTTGATCGTACTCTTGAGCAGAACCTCAACGTATAGGCTACCGTTTAATGCAGCACACTTCCTTCAGATACACCTCGTACACTCTTATTATGATATTTGTGGCCGTATTCAAGGAGCCTGTAAACTATCAGTCAGGGTACCAAATTGGAATGGTGTTTGCGCTGCTCATTACCAGTCGGGCTCGATTTCTGTGATCACGTTTATCCTGCGTTATATCACGGATCAGCAAACCAACTGTCCTGTTCCACAAATATCTTACTGAGGTTTTTTAGTCTCTTCCAGCTCGTGGAAGACAACCCACCCGGTGCGCGGCTTCCGGGTAAAGAGCACAGACGTCGGATGGACATGGAGAACCTGTAGGAAGTGAGGAGTCCAGAATAGTTGATAAACAATCCACACTGACTTGGTCGTTTTGAACCGAACGATATGTCCCGTCCGCCGTCCATCGGGCTGCATTTCGCCAGTATCCACTTACAAGGCACTGCCGCAGCCGTTTGCCATCCCCCTCACAACTCTGTTTTGGGAGATCAAAGCGCGCCATGTACTTGCCAAGCTGCGAACGGATAGATACTGCTCTAGACATCGCCCGAAAATTTAGCGCGTGGGCTTTGCACCAGGATGATGAGCGCCCATATCTCGTGAATGCATTATACGCTGTTATTCCTAAGTACTCCTGCAGCACACACTGAATCATTATTTGCACACCGTTCAAAAGTGTCAGGTGATCCTTCACATGTAGTCAGCAACAAGTGTTAGGTAGATAATAATGATACTTACCCCTTCTTCGGCAGTAAATTTCCGCCTTTCGAGTTCAGCGAGCGCGCCTGGTGCCCCCTCTGGTACGACAAATACATTCTATATCCTATATCATTACCAAGTAGGCTTGACGCGAAGTTCGTACACACCTGAACGGAGATCATTGCCGCTATCGTCAAAATCTCTTCCCCGCAAGAAAATTCCTTGGAACTAAACAGCTGGACCAAAAATTCAGATGTGGCCTTAAAAAGTAGGATCGGTTTTTACCATACGAGCAATACGAAGTTCGATAGGGCACTCTGCAACTTGCTGGCCTATGACAGTCAGTCGACCATCCTCTCCGATCATCCCGGCTGTAACTAGAACCTCCAATGCACGCAGGATACCTTCAGCAGGTGGGACAGAGATCCATTCAAATTTCATTAAATCGTCGATCCCAAGGGACTTGAGCTGGAGGATGGGTGTGGTCATGTCTGTGCGAGTAATCTCCGGGGAAGTGGCTGCTGGAAGTGACACCAGACAAGATTCGGGATATAGCCTGTAACAGATTCCGGGCGATGTGCGACCAGCACGACCAGCTCTCTGTGTTGCTGATGCAAGAGAAACAGGAACCGTAGAAAGAGAAGAGAGGTGAGAAGATGGGTTATAAGACCTTATCTAAAACGATGTGGGGTGCGATATTTATCTTGGATAGACGGAACATACCTTGACAAATCCACAATCCACTACAAATTTCACACCATCAATCGTAACGCTTGCCTAATGAAATGTGTGAATGGCTGGATTCAACTATAGGATCGAATAAGATGCACACTTCGGCGATGTTGGTTGCGGCAATGACCTTGCGGGAGTTTGGGTGTGCGCGACTGAACACTCTAAGCTGTTCTTCTGTACTCAAACCTGAGTGCAGCGCCAAGGGAATGATCTGCGGGGCGCCATCCGGCAGACTGAGTGCGCATGACTGTCAGCTCTAGGCAAATTTAGACACGTCGAGTTCGCACGTAGGTATGATTTCTGATATCGCCTCCAGAAACCGTTCAATGTCTTCTCGACCAGTAAGAAATACGAGAATATCACCAGCTACATGCTTTCGTTTCCTCCTTATTTGAGTTCAAGGCCGCACAAAGGAGCTACCAGGCGCACCTGCAGGTTAGTTTTCCAGGCCACCTCGACAGCCGTTGTGACATAGTCAGTGGTGGGCTCTTCCAAATAGGCAACTTCTACTGGGTACATCCTTCCCTCTAAGCTGATGATAGTAGCCTCTTGCGGTGAAGTCCCTGAGCAGAAGTAGTCACGGAAAGACATGGCGTCAAGTGTAGCGGAAGAAACAATTATACGAAGGGAAGACCGTTTGCGTCTAATCCTACCATAAATCATCTCAGTAGCAGTATGCGGGTTGAGTAAAATTCCTAGACTTTTTCAGAACGCCAAGCAATAAATCAGTGTAAAGACTCCGTTCGTGGGCCTCGTCAACCTGCAGTGGAGTGTATTAGAGAGGAAACGATCAAGTTTATCATCGTGTCCTTGCCATGATGACACTATATCGTAACAATAGTGGGTCGAGGAGGGCTTCTCGGAAAAGTATTCCGTCCGTCATGTAGCGTATCCGCGTCTTATTTTTATCGCTCACGTCCTCAAAGCGGATGGTGTACCCAACCTAGTACACACATAGTATCTGTGAGTACTCATGTCTGGATGATTGTTTCTTCGCACCTCTTCTCCAAGAACTGTCCCCACTTCAGCAGCCACACGAGTAGCAACTGAAGTTGCAGCAACTCTTCGGGGTTGCGTGCAAGCTATCACATTACCCTCAGCAGCCCATCCAGCTTCCAGCAGATATTGAGGAAGCTCTTGAGAAATTTGAGTTGGTGCGACCGCATAATATGTCCTACGTACGTGTAGTTTTTCCGGACCCAGTTTGCCCAACTACAATAGTGATTGGATACTGTTCGATGCAATATAAGAGCTTGTCGCCTGAAAGTAGCAACTTAAGAGAAATTTCGAAAAAAAAAAGGAGCGAAAACCAACGGTATTTTGTAATGGGGAGACGTTCACGTTGGGCTTGAAGTGAAAAGGAGATGTTGTCCGATGGCGCAGATGAGATCACACTCTCTTGTTCCTGAGTCAACCTGTCCAGACTGCTCCCTGGTGCTGTCGCCCCAGGCTTCCAAAACGACAACGAAGACATTGGAGTTCTCCTGTATGTGCTGGACTAAATGGTAGACGTCACGATGACGGGGACGTGCGGGCACCCCACAACGCATCCAAACAACGTCATATCTATGTTGTTTGGCATGACCATGGATCATTGATTTCTTCGAGTCATGGATGCATCAGCACTCCATACTCTTTGCCCAGACCCGGACGTGAAGTCATTCACGTTTCGATGAAGCATTAGACTGGTACATTTGGTCTAGCAACGACCAGATGTTGAAGTGGTGAGGACATTGCTTCAGAGAGCTGGTAGCGGAAAGCTCGGCACAACATGCGACGTACAAGAAGTCTAATACCTATGCTGTGGGTCTCCTGTCGTCGACACTATCAACTTGTTCCATAATTAAGCAAGTTGACTAGACTCAGTCGGCAACTCGGAATCTCCAACTCGAATGCTGTTTCTTTGCCAAGAACCCGCTTTTCACAGGTGCGTCTCTATAGCCATTTGAACAATGTTACAGGTACTAAACAGAACAGATTCCAGGGACATCCGGGTCATTATGTGGGCCTCAACAAAATCGCCTGAATAACTTTGTATCCGCTGAGGCAGAGGCACTGACACTCTAATTTCCGGGATGCAACCATTGAACTGCAAACCTGCATATCGCAGCAATTTGGGGCAATTGTTTTGGCTAAAAAACAACAGATCAAGGACCACGGTTACCTCGGTTGGCACCACGGCTGCCATAACTACCCCTAAACCCGCCACGGCCACCGCGATCACTGCCTCTACCGCCTCTACCACCTCTACCACCACCTCGCCCAAATCCACGACCGCCTGAACCCCCACGACCGCGTGGATTACCGCGCGTGCTGCCACGGCCACGTTCTGGAAGTAGCTCAGCCAACTGAAGGCAGGGGAACTCATTGACATACTCTGAATTCCTGGGCAACGAAGTCCGCAGATCAGTTCGCCTTTCTGTTTAGAGAGAGAGAGACTTCTACCTGTCACTTTGGGTTTAGGAAGGAATCGCTCGATGGGAAGGAGTTTGTCACTTCCAATGTAGACCTTATCTCCTTTTTTAAAACTGCTTGCTACCATTCCTTCACCCATTTTTACTGAGAAATACACCTCGTTTATCGGACCAAGGATCTCATCGACTTTGCCGATGACAGATTTGTTTTGGAGGTAGATGGGAGCATTGAAATAAGGCACCTTGCTCGAAATGAGAGAGGCACAGAGCATCTCATCCTCAACAGCGTGCATAAACGAACCTATCTCTGTCAAAGATGAATGAGGAGGACAAAGTCAAACAGATGTCGGGAAGTACCCAGCACGGTGTCAGGTGGACCGGCATCGCGCTGCTGGAAGCCACCACGACCACCTCCACGAGCTGCTAGAGAAGTAAGTATACGATAGTAAGCTGTAAGGCGTTGGGAGCTTGCCTCCACCGCGACCGAACCCTCTCGCGCTCCCTCGATTCATAGTGGTACTTGCAGAGCTTTTGATTATATAATCACCGCACTGTTTCTCCAAACCACTTCTGGTCGGGCATGAGCTTTTTCTTCCGTCACATTCCGACAGTGGAGGCCAACTTTTTGGCCCAGAGTACTGCCGAAGCCACAGGCGGGGACGCCGTTCTTGCCTCTCAGGATATTTGGGATGCTCTTTGTTTCTCAGGTGAATCACGCATGGTCGTGTCCATAAAATCGAAACGCCAGTATCCAACCAGCTCGCGTTCCGATCGTATCAGTGATCTGACTTGCTGGGCTATCCGTGACCCCACTGTGCGTATTGCCCTACACTTCTGCTTCCCGTCACTTATCGCAGTGAAGGTGCCCGAGATCGCTATCCCGCCAGCTTGGCTAGTCAGTTATCCAACCATTTTTCAACCCTTCCAGTTGGGGTTAGATGGATCTTTTAAATCCCTCGTTCTCTCAGTGGTAGAAAACATTGCCCTGACAGAGGTCGTTTTGACCGCAAAACACGAGAATGCCTACTTGGCGGCTTCCGTTCATGGGACAGCATTCGAGAATTGGTTCTTCGATTCCCATGTCATAATCCGAGATGGAGAGGACGTATTCGTACCTTCGGACATATTCGCTACATGCTCGCCATCGATTCAGTTCCCTTCGTCGCTCTTCGGATACACGGTCAGCTTCGCATCGCCTTACAAGCAAGGTATCGCACATCGGGGATCGACGCAATTCATAGTGACCTCATCCGATGAGTCGAACGAAGTTTTACACAAAGCGGATAGCCGAGATAGGAATGACAATTTGGAAATCAGCGAATCATTTCTTATATCTACTGTATTATCTTCTCCGGAACCGTTGTCTCAGGCGAACGAAGGCGGTGAGGATTTAGCAACGTTGTCGTACGTGTAGCTAACTTCTGATATAGTCAACCTTCCGGGGGTCGTATTCTCTGCCAAAGCTCTGGAATCACCCATTGATGCTAATCTAGATCAAGTTACTGTTTATGTTTGTGCAAGTAACTTGCGTCCACTTGGAGTACTGAACGGTGATTGGGTATGTCTCTTTATCCACTCGTGTTTCTCGATTAGAATCTAACCTAAAAAAAGGTTCTGGCTTCTTCAATCGATTCTTCAACGTCCCGTCTAGCGCGTATCGGCGCCCTTGATGAGGCCTTCAGCGATTCGTGCAGGCGATTTGCGATGTTATCACCAACACTTCTCCATAATTTGTGCCCCCGCGGCCGTCAGAAAATTGTGGTTCGCGTATCTCCATATGGAACGCGAGATCCTGGTGTTCCAACAGCGAGGAGCATTGAGTTGGCGAGGGTGGCTTCACCTTTTTCGATTCATCGCTATTATGAACAACCACTTGTTGATGCTCTACACGAATACTTCGGCTCGTCAAAGCGTTTGGTCAAAGGCGGAGACATTATCCCATTGCTGATCAACGTTGACCGTTCGCTGGATCCTCGTTGCGTCTTACGCCCTGGCGACTTCACACGGATTATCACGCACAACTGCTCAGATGTTCCGGTCTATTTTGTTGTTCGGAATGTGGCCTGCGAATCCGTCGCCGTTCAACCACACGGGCAAACGTTTCCAATCCCCGACGTTGGGTGCTTCGTCGATTCCAATGTGACGAGAATCATCCAAGTTGGAGTTGAGAATGTTAGAGTTCCGGATATATATGATTATCATGAACTTGGTTGGGTGTCATTTCGGTCATTTTTCCTCCGTCTCGATTTAACTTGCCCTTTCAGGCCATGCGATGGCGACATTTGGAATCTCTCACCAGATCTCTCAGTTGTCGAATGCCATGTCGCTTGACGAAGCAGCAAGCTTAGGTGTGCGGTCTACGGCCTTTATCACAGGGTCCAGGGGAACGGGTAAATTCTCGGCAGCGGTGCGCATTGCCCGTCATCTTCGGATACATCCCGTGGAGGTCAGCACTCAGCACTCAGGTGTCTACCTGGGACTCGGTTGACGGGATAGCTCTGCAGATCAATTGTTTCAATGTTCTATCAGACACAACTGCCAAAACTGAGGTTTCACTACGAGAACAAGTGGAAAATGCCATATCTTGTTCGCCATGTCTGGTAGTCCTTCGTCATGCTGATGCATTGAGCCATGCGGTGACCACAATGGATGGCAAAGAAGGTTCGCTCTCATCTTTTGTACTTATCTTCTGTGTGTTTAATACTTACATTCATCATTCCAGGGCCATCTGTCTTTCGAGCATTACAGCAATGTATTGATGATGCAAGCAAGACTCAGGGGCAACAGTGTATTCTTCTTGGAATAGTGGAGCAGGGTAAAATACCTGAAAGCATCTCATTTAGTAATGAGATAGAGATCCAGGTAAGAGCTAACCTTAGTTTTATATGTATTCTCACATCTGGTGTTCAGGCACTGAGTGAGGAAGAGCGTTTCTATCTCCTCTTGAAGCAGGTGGATAATCAAGGTAGACACCTTGCCCCAGACATCTCTATTGCTGCCTTGGCCAAGCAGTCTGCAGCATTGGTTGCCTCAGACTTGGCTAATCTGATAAAAAAGTCATGTCTTTGTGCATTGCTGAAGTAAGTTTTATGTTGTAGCTGATAATTTACTCTTCATTAATTTGATATAGCTCTGATGTACAGCAACTGGTCACTCAGCCTGTCATATCTATCAAGCACTTTGATGTTGCTTTGTTCAAGGCTAGGACGGCCTTTGCTCAAACTATAGGTGCACCCAGTATTCCAACAGTCCTTTGGGAAGATGTTGGTGGATTGGGTACAGTAAAGGATGAGATTCATGATACAGTGCAGTTACCATTGGATCATCCTGAATTGTTTCAAGCAGGGTTGAAGAAGAGATCAGGTCATTTGAGTTTACTTGGGGTGATATTTCTATTGACCACAAGGTTTTATTACAGGTATTTTGCTGTATGGTCCTCCAGGGACTGGGAAAACTCTACTTGCAAAAGCAGTGGCAACTTCTTGTTCACTGAACTTTTTCTCAGTCAAAGGGCCAGAGTTACTCAATATGTACATTGGTGAATCTGAGGCCAATGTTCGAAGGGTTTTTCAAAAAGCAAGAGATGCAAACCCTTGTGTTATCTTCTTTGATGAGTTAGATTCAATAGCTCCAAAGAGGGGAAATCAAGGTGATTCTGGTGGAGTCATGGATCGCATTGTAAGCCAGCTTTTGGCTGAGCTTGATGGAATGAGTTTAGGGGGCATGGACATCTTTGTGATTGGAGCTACCAATCGTCCAGACCTGTTGGATCCTGCATTATTGCGTCCAGGAAGGCATGTGTATTCTTTTCATCAAAAATTGCTACTTAATCTATCATATAGATTTGATAAGCTGCTTTATCTTGGTGTCTGTGAAACCCATGAAGCCCAGCTCGATATTCTAAAGGCTCTGACCCGAAAATTCAAATTGCATTCTAGTCTCAATCTTTCATCAATTGCTGCTCATTGTCCCTTCAACTATACTGGAGCAGACTTTTATGCTTTGTGTGCTGATGCACTGCTTCATGCACTCTCATGCAAAGTTGCAGAGCTTGAAAAGGAGAGAGGTATCTGATTTTTGCAATAGTTTATAGCTCTAACTGATCTATTTCCTTTTTTTTACAGCTGAGCTAAATGCCCTTTCCAAACATCAGCAGCATCCCATTTCTCCTCAGTTTTTTATTGCTGAAATGAAATCAGATGCGGATTTACAACTTGTGGTAAAGGCAGAGGACTTTGTTCTTGCTTTGGAAGAGCTGATTCCAAGTATAAGCCATTCTGAGTTATTACATTATGCATCAATTCAAATGAATTGGCATGATTGAGTACAATGAATTTTTGTCCTGTAAAATATATGCATCTATCATATGTTCTGATTTTTTCTGAACCATATGTATTATCTTACCTACCAACATAGTTACATTAAATAACAAACAAACCCTTGACTGGCCAGCATTTTCAATGCTGCTCCCAGAGGGGCATTTAACTGGCTAATTCAGTTCAGCTTTATGCAGTAGTATCCCTATAAGCTGCCCCAGACTATGTATTCTAGATCACTGACCATTTAAACACTTACCAAATCCAGCCTATTTATTAATTCTTATATTGTGATGACAATGTTTTGACTGTAGTTTAGTGCACTTTGCATATCAACTAACATCATTATGATCTGCTCCATTGAGGCTTCTGTTTGTGTATTACAGAACAAAATCATTGTAATTGTAAAAATTAAATTGGATGCTGCTAGGAAATAGTGTGAGTATATCCATGGGTATCTGAGGCTATACCCACATCCACACCTTGTGTATGGGTTTTTTTGTGGGTAGGCCAGTTGACACCCATGAGTTAGCATGAAAGGTCAATTGTGACAGGTAATTCTACTGTTTGCTTGTTCTTCACTACTGTAAGGTCAATATTTTCTAATAATTCCTAATCCAGGCCCCAAACTATGAGTGTATAAAATATGTAATGTACTCACTCTTGGTATTCCATTGGTACATACAAGAGTCAAGGGACTTGGACAACAGCTGATGAAATGACAATCATGTCAAAAGTGAGCATTCAAGCTGAGATGAAGATCAAGAACCATTGGAATGATTATATTAGGACAATATCAAAAATTTTGCAAAATTTGTAGTACAGTGACTCCAAAAACCCTTTTCATACTAACCCCCAACAGCAGTGCGCGAAGTGCACTGCCACACACTGTGGGAATTCCGCTTGGTTTTGGTGGAGATATATATAGTACATACCCCTGGCTACGACTTCGCCCCCAGGGTCATGTGATTTGGTTCACACAGTGTGGAGATATGACCATCACAAGACAGCAATATCCTGGAGAGGGTTTTTTCACTTTTGAACAAATAAGCAGGATCTTAGTCAAATCATACAATATTTGCCTTTGTTTGTTAGTACAAACAAGGATATACATATAAATAGTATGTCTGAGTTTTAAAAAGTTTACACACTTTTTAATATCATGATCTAATCCCTTTCTTTCCTTCAACAAAGCACTGC
>JBBPRR010000134.1:0-40508 GCA_038093115.1 Hortiboletus flavorubellus
TGGGGAGGGGGGATTGAGCGACAAAACGGACGTATAGTGAGAGATGGCCTCGTCATGTCGCTGGGCATCCACTGCTGAATCTCCGAGATATTCCGATTTCTGTAAGAGATGCTGACGGAAGTCTGACAGGAATTGTTACATGGGTGACGACATCACGAGGTGCATGACCATTCACCTAGAGCCCACTCGAGATGCTCAGCATGCAGGTTTGCCTCCCCTCCTAATTCACTCGTCATTTGGTGGAAACACTCGACCGCATCCTTGGTGCGGCCTGCTCTAGACATGGCTTCACACAGACGCTGTCGGATTGTGATGTCGAGATAATCAAATTTCCAACCAGATATCTGTCACAGGGTGATCGAAATCAATACGCTGCAATACATCTTTCAAGCTTACCAATGAAACCACCAAAAGCGGCCAACCCGTGCAGTATCTCATTTGGGGTCGAGTACGCTCGAATGACTGTATTGCACCCTTGGAATCGCCGCTCTCCAGCTGAGAATTTCCAAAGAGAAGGCACATATATGCCTTGTAAAAGTGTCAGTAGAGATTTCCACCGCGTGGTAGCGCGTTGTGCACGTGCCTGAACTACATAGCATAATGGGTTCAAGGGGACCATAACCATGAGCAGATCTACTTCCGCAATCGCCTCGCGGTGCTCTCCGGCCATAAACATGACGATAGCCTATGGGAGGTAAGCAGTTGAGGAGAAACCATGTTCAAGAAATACATACCTTGATCAGACGGAGAAAAGTAGAGTGAGATGAACGGAAGCGCTCAAATGCATGGTCGCAGGTCCGATATGCCTTGTCCCTCTCCCCGTTTCCGACGAGTGATATGCTCTTTGCAATGTAGCCAATGATGGACGGCTGAATTTTGATGCACTTGGTGTAAGTTGAGATCAGCATCAACGCAAGTGAGAGCGAGCCAACACACCGTCTCGGCATCGATGAGCGCTGTATCGCACTTGTACAAGCGAGCGCGTACCAGTGCTCGACTAGCGAATACATGATGACTTGGACTCCGAGATCCGTCGATGGCTGCTGTTAATAACGCTTCCGCGCTTGCGAGCTGATCGTGTTTCCATGAATCGAGCACGGCGTCGTCGATCTGGAGGTCAGATCCCAAGAAGGTGCGGTGTAGTCGAGAAGATTCCTATGACGCAAGAAACATGTTTAGATACGATACAATTCAAAGGGACACGATACCCACAATGATGTGCGATAGACTCTGGATCGTGATTTTCTTGGTCCCAAATTCTCCACCGGTTGCGAGAAACCGGCCGTCTGGAGAGAGTGCGACCGAAGAACTGTTTTCAGTGAGTTGGATGAGATCCAGCTGGTCGTATGTCAACGTGTCCCAAAACGTGACAGTACTCGCAGTAGAGTATGTAATGAATTCCCCATGTTCTGGTAGGGCCATGCACAACTTCCGGTCGCTATGGGGAACTGGCCATTCCGAGAGCGCTGACCCGGTGGATACGTCGAATTTTTTTATTTCACTGTTGGATATGACGAAAAGGTGGTTGTGGAACCAGAGTAGACCGGTATTGTAGCTTGGGGATACTCTTACTGGGATGTCCACGAGGAAGCGGCCATTGTTGCTGTCCCAGACTCGAACGGATCTGTAAGTGGCTGTCGCGATTCGATCGCCCCGCGGTGAGTATTTGGCTGCTACCACCCAGTCTTCGTGGCGGAGTATTTGTATTTCTTTGCCGGTTGCAACGTCCAGAACAATGGCAATGCGGTCGTTCGATGCAGAGACGAGCCGGGTCGAGGAGGGTGAGAAATCAACTCCGTTGTATGGCGTGACATATGCACAAATATTTACCGCCCCACACCTACCGCGGCTTTCATTGCGCACTACATTCTGCCGCTCTCGCTCGGCCGCACCACCGCGCAGTTCTGCGTCATACCGCATTGGATACGGTCTTCCTTGTGCAAATTTCATTTCACCCCTCTTGCTCGGCCGCACCGTCGCGCGGTTTTGTAGACCACAATGTTCACAGTAGTAGCGACAAAATATAACATGTTTACTAAGGCTCATAGATCAGGAGAGTCCCAAGCTGTTGAATGGTGTCCGCAACAAAATTATCTGCGTGGTCAAATGCATCTCCTAGACCAATGAGTCGGAGCATTTTTTCTTTACAACCCATGCTGACGCGCCCAAATTGCATCTCCTTGAAGCGGTTGACAGCCCTGTCATACGGCTGTGGGTTCCTGCCATCGAGAAGAAAACGGCCCATCCCGTTCCACCAGATGGCGTGCCAATCCTGTTTACACGCCTGTGGGTCCTTGCAGTCGTCTGCGTGAAGTAGAATCGGCGGTTCCTCCACAGCTACAATATGACGATGTTCGTTGAGAGTAGCCTTAGCGTAAACCAAGGCAACGAAGACTTCGTTACCCATGAGTTCCCGATGGACTTTGCTGATCTCCTGGATTGGAGTCTCGAGAAGTCGCGAGAACCCAGTACTGAAAAATTCACGAATCTGGTGCTTGATGGCAATGTTGACAAGACTTGCTGCGTGAAACTGATAGGACCTGGTTCGGATGACATTGGTGACAAACTTAAGAGTCTGTTCGCATTGATACTTCACACAGAACCCAAGGAATTCCTCGAGTTCCTCGGTATCGTAGCTGTTAGCTGGACGGGGCCTATGTACTCTTATTAGCTATCGCCTGTAGTAATATAATACGGTGCGTACCTCCCGAAATTATGTCCGACGAACATATCAAATGCGCGCGTGGTTAAACCATTCAGACATATTGGGTTTTCATCGGTCTGGCCCTCGGGATTGTTCGCTGATGTGCCTAGTGAAAACATGTCATGGAATACGATAGAGTCCACTACAAGGATGTCGTCAAAAAGTTTGTAAAGTGTCGTCTCCACCTGCAAAACGTGTCAACAGGACGATAGAGCATATGTGATGAGACTTCACTCGAAAGATATGGTGTCCACCCTCGAAATAAAAATGGGGGTGTCAGGTAGTGTTCGGGATGCTCGGGCTGGTCATTGTCGATAATTGAAGGAACCGAAGCCTCGCGCTTGTCCGTCGAGACTCACGAACCTGTCACGGTGTGTTACAGTCACACAGCGAACTTTCGAAGCGTTCGTGTCAATGATATACTATGGACATGTAGATAGTAATATTGCGAGCAGCAGCAAGTCCGTAAAGAAGTGGGCGAGAACATGAAAGGCTACACAATGTACATAGACAAATCCTTAAAACAAAATGAGTGCGGTGAAACGTAATTGCCGCTGCAGGGGATTGACTCTACTCTTTAAGTCTGCGATTAAGTTAGTCATCGTATATAAATCTATAATAGTTTGCTTACCCTTTTCCTTGCTTGGTTCCAAGTTGACTGATGGGGTGTGCCCTTCAGAAGGGACTTATGCCACTTCTTGTAACGTTGAAAGCCGGTCTCCCAAACCCCAGTTGAAAGCGACCGCATCAACCCTGTCTTGCTTAGCACGACCTTCGGCGGTGTCCACTCTTGAATACATCGCAAGACCTCCTTCATGTCGGGGTCCGTCACGGTGGTCGATGTGGCGTTATATAGGTGAGTCATGCAATAAGAGATGGCGTTCTTAACTTGCTGAAGTCCACTTCGGAAGACCTCGTTAACATCGCCGACGTCATCATCTGCAAATGGAAACAGTCTCTGTATGGATTTAAGTGAGCATTTTCGAAATGCCGTACGAAATGGACGCCGACGTACCCAACGTGCATAGCCTTCAGGACTCAAATCTTCCAGTTCGATTGAAGCCCTGCCAGGTCTACGGACCCAAACGTGGAGTTCGACATAGCCAACGGTGATCCACGTATGACCCGCGACCACAACAGGACCATACGGATTGGACGTATTCCGTTGTGACAACACCTGGCCATTGGACAGCATCTTTGAGAGCTGCGCGTTGCGAGTAGGTTGTGATTTTTTGCCTGGAGGGTGGAAGGATCACGATTCCTTGACGAGCAGCTTCGAAACGACTATTAAGTCAGAGGAGTTGGCGATGAAGGAACGTAGTTGTTCCATGACGTCATCGTCTGTTTGAGAGAACGCGACTTCCATTACCCAAAGTGTTCGGTTTGCTGCTATGTCGGGATCGGGGGACACCATGTCAATTAGCATCTGAAGATCAGGAGTGGCCGAGAAGTCCGTGGTACCAGCAAAGGCTGTGCCCTGTTCTAGGCGCACTAAAATTGCGCTGCTGTATTCGATGGTATTGATGGCGGCTTCGATAGACGAGGATATTGGGTTGATGAGCACTTGATGTGCTTCACTGGGCATCGTGATGGTGAGCTTTTCCTTGGTGGGAAAATATGTTATTCTGCGAGAAAGATCCCTGGTAATCCCATGATCGAATGATGCTCAAAGTACATACTTCGGCTTGTATGAATCGTCGTCTCCTGTAATACTCAAAATGTGGGCATAATCCGCAGTGGTGATACCCCCATACTATATTGTTGATCATCAGAGTCTTGCAGCGGATAATATGGGGGACACACCGAGAGATAATTCGATGGTTCAATGCGACGAATACCTTCGAGGATCTCCTGGCATTTACCTAAGCAGGGGTAAAGTAGGGATTACTTGACGATTCAGAATGCTGCATATATATAAATCTTACCAAGGTTCACGTAGGTGGAACGCTCACTCTCCTTTGGAAGGGTACACGGTTTCTGGTGGAAGGAATCAGCAACCGGCGGTGGAATTTGAGAGTCAGCGCCTTTAGTCTCTCGTGACGATATGGATCTATGGTAGCGAGAGGGCCGTCTAATGATGGCTGGTTTGGGGGGGGAAAAAGACGGTGGGTAGGATTGGTCGCAGAGTCTCTGGTGAAATGTATCGACCATGGTTGGGGAATGTGACCTTCGAGTTCCCCGTGAGTATGGTCGCAGCAGCGAAACGGGGAGGCAGTACATCGCTTACTAAATACAGCACACGTGCATTCTCCACCAGCGGTCGTCTTTCCACCTGGTAGCGGCTCCTTCGCCTGGTAGGATCCTGTTTCAGACTTCTTTATGTCGTTTCCACAAACCTTACCTCGATTACCTTGCCATGCCATACCTGCAAATGTTCTTGTCGCTTTTGATCGGCTTTGCGACATCTATCGATGTGCTCTTCGGGTGCTGAACCGAGAGGATGCTGACCCACTCCAACTTACACACTACCTCGGCGCTGTCGAATTCAACGCAATGCCCGCGCTTGCAGCCATCCCCGTTGGCTCTGAGTTAGAAGCATGGGTTGCGGAAATAGCCAAATTATTTGGCAACGTGCATAACGCTCTCTCGAGCTATCGTGATAACGTTCAAAATAGGTCAGCCTGAGGTATAACTCACATAGAGGCCGATCACTTAACGTATTCCAGGGTGGATACTAGCGTTGTCGTACCGCAAGTGGTCGCCGAGTTCCGATCTGGTCGCCGTGGACGCCCCAAGAAGATAATAGACATTGATTACCTCCAAGAAGCCCTATCCAGTTCTCGTTATATCAAGTTTACGGAACTTGCTGACATCCTGGGGGTCCACAGAAACACGTTACGCACCTACATGAAGCACCACGGGGTAGGAAGGAAGTACACCTGTCTAAGCGATGCAGACCTGGACGAACTCGTTGCTCAGTTCAAGAAGAAGCGACCAGAATCCGGGGTACGATACCTAATGGGATTTTTGAGACAACAGGGAGTCCGTGTACAGTATCACCGAGCGATACGGTCACTTCATCGGGTAGACCGCTTGGGTCAAGTTTTGCGTAATCGAGAAGTGAAAAGGAGACGGAAATACTACGTCAAGCGGCCTAACGCTTTGTGGCATGTTGATGGCCACCATAAGTTGATTCGGTGGGGTGTCGTGATCCATGGCTTTATTGATGGGTTCTGTCGGACTGTAGGATTATTTCTGGCAAACCATTTTCTATGATTGATAACTTGCCATCCTTATGCAGATCACTGGACTACAAGCGAGCAACAACAACCGTTCAAACACTGTCCTTAATTTGTTCAAGCATGCAATACAGGACTTCGGTATGCCATCCCGTGTGCGAGGGGACCGTGGTGGTGAAAACATCGATGTTGCAACTTACATGATCATGGAGAAGGGGCCTCACCGAGCATCGTTTATTTGGGGCCCGTGAGTTCATATTCACATTGTTCCGTCTGCTGATAGATGGTTCACCTCAATCAGGTCCACGAGTAATACGCGGATCGAGCGGCTCTGGGTGGAGCTCGGGACTCAATTTGTCAGGCGTTGGCGAGCTTTTTTCACTCGACTTGAACGCATGCATATGCTTGACCCCCATAACCTGACCCATTTGTGGTTATTGCATGCACTCTTCCTTGACGAGATCAATCAAGACTGCCAAGAATTCCAAGCACAATGGAATTGTCATCCGATTAGTGGTCCTGACACGAATTGGAAGAGTCCCAAGGCAAGTGGACGTTTACTGTACGGTAACGATCAACAAGTATTAATAAAACACAGGATTTGCGATTACTAGGACAAACCCGCTTTGGAGTCTACCGGGAAGGGGATGAACGCGAGGATTGCGATGCAATTTCCGACGAAGAAGCTGCCGCCGAATCTATTCATCAACAACGCCAACAAACTCATGATGCTATCAGCGTGCCCTCACTTCAGAACCCATTCAATGCCGACAAGTCTGAATATCTTTTTTTCGTCATGCTCAAGCACTTAAATTTGCAGAATGTAACGCCAGACAATTTTGGGTTAACTCCAGCTGAATGGAGGTCGGATAGTTATCCCGTTTACGAGACAATTCATATCGGACATTGCAGGTCCAAAGAACTCCACGTTGCTCTTTCAGACGACATTTGGTATTCACGGGCACGCCTGTGGTGCCAGGCGTTGGTCGCCTTTTCCTTTTTCGCACCCGGTAGTGATTAGAACTTTATTACCAATTGTATATAATGTGTCGCGTTCAAAAAACTTGACTTCGGGTTCCCCACTCCGTCGACAGTGTCACCCTCAGACTACCCATATTCACCGACTCTTTGCGGTCTTCACCGCAGGACAGAGCTGCTATGGCTACCTCTGTGGTGAATATCGCCTTCTGTAGAGGCGACAACAGGACTTGTGATTGTGAGAGGTTCCGGCCGAAGAAGGACGATGAGGGCCATTGCCTCGAATGCGGTCACGGGATAAGTAAACATCCTGACGCTGACCTCCGAGATGTAGCTGCAGTGCACCCATCATCAGGATCTCTTCCGCTAACTCATCCATCAACTGAGAACACCCCATGGGAAATTTTCAAGGGCATTACTAGGACTTCGGGCATGGCTGATCCTGACAGCTTGTCGGTGCAGGCTGCTCGAGAGGAGGCCCTGTCGACGCTCGCGGTTGCTAAGCAGTCCGGATACCACAAGTTGGCCAAAGGACCTGCTCCTGTCACACAGAAGGTTTGCATGTACACCTTACTTTCTTAGCCTTCTGACAACGTTGTCATTCTTAGACACGTTCGGTGCCTCCCTCGGGCGGCAGCTCGCGAAACGCTATAGGCAAATCGATCCTGACTTCGGGCACAACATTTCGTGTTAGATCTGTGGGAATGCTCACATGCGGGCTTGACGTAAGTGTGAAACCTACTCCCAAGGTCGGGGTCTGACTCGGGCCCATTTGCAGAAGCATGGCATGCTTAAGGAAACGATCTCCCTGTCTGAGAAAAACCCTCAAGATATCCAGCCGATGCGAAACCACGGGACTTTCCTTGACGACGGCCCATATATAATCGACCAGTCGTGGACCTACGAGAGAGTGACACAGCAACTTAGGGTCTGGTTTCCGAAGCCCTTTGGTTACCTGGACACCCGTCAGGAAAAATCGCAATCTGATTGTTCCCTGCCTCAGTGGCGGCTCCTGCGACACTATGCTAAAACCTTTGAGATAGTCGAGATTCTTAAACCGAATGGAATGCATTTGTTTGAAAACAAGGGACGCTCGAAAGCTGCCATCGACACCAGCCACTTATGGTTCGGTGAGTCAGCGCGACCTAGTGCATGAATTGGTACTAACAGACATTCACTTGTTAGCCACGAGGTGGCAGGTACCCGACCACGTCTATGAGACCTGGAACACCGAACCAATAATCCTGGGATCTGACACGGATGACAGCGTCGAGGATGACGCTGTCAGTCTATTATCGAATTCAGTATCTGCCTTGGTCGTCTCGCCCAGAACGCCCAAGAAAGGTGAGTGCTCGCTCCACCGTACGATGGATATTAAATTAGGTCATCGTTCAGGAAAGAAACGTATTGTATTTTCTTCACCAGAATCTGAGTCAAGCGTGCAGCGACATGCAATGAAAAAGATGAAGGATGGTACGTTCTGTCCCTACCACCATTACAGAGACTGTCTTAGTTACCTTCTCGTCAGCCGCCGCAAACGTGCATTCCATCTATTCAGCCACTGCCCCTGAAATTGCGAGTTCGTCGTCAGTGCCGGGGTTGGTAGTTGAAGCAGTGCTGTCCCCCCCTCCAGAAGTTGTCGTAGTTGACGAGGATGATGTTCTTTTTCGAGGACGCATTCATAATGTCCTGCCCAAACACAACCCTTGGGTCAAGAAGTTTCACTCCCTCCCATCCTTGGATCTTGCCAGAATTATGTAGATTCTTCTCACTTCCCTCTCATTCACACCATTGTTCTAATGTCCTCTGTGCATGAAATTGAACATGCGCCCGCGGTTTTCATGATTTTCACATAGTTGTCAGTGTTACAATCGAGGGGCGGCAAACTTGAAAGCCACGTGACTCAGATGCGGTATGGCTACTGTGAACCATGCAACAGCTTGGGACTCTCCTGATCTATGAGCCTTAGTAAACATGTTATATTTTGTCGCTACTACTGTGAACATTGTGGTCTCAAAACCGCGCGATGGTGCGGCCGAGCAAGAGGGGTGAAATGAAATTTGCACAAGGAAGACCGTATCCAATGCGGTATGACGCAGAACTGCGCGGTGGTGTGGCCGAGCGAGAGCGGCGGAATGTAGTGCGCAATGAAAGCCGCGGTAGGTGCGGGGCGGTAAATATTTGTGCATATGTCACGCCATAACGGATGGTCATTTGAGTGCATGGTGGATACTGGCAAATATACGTACGTCGCACAAAGATCCTTTATTGGGCTCGAGTGGGCTCCTTGTGGAGGTGATGTTTACGAGGATCGCGGGTTTAACCGATCATAGCGGCATATCCATTGCGCCAACATTATCATGTATGACTGTTTCGTAGTCCTCAAATTTACTCTCGGTATACGCGCTTTTCCGTGCCTTACCCAACATGGATCGAATTGCCATTTTTCCATGGGATGAGTCCACGTCGGGGCCACGTTGACGAGATCATTGCGTCATCCGCACCACGCCGTAGAGTTGCTCAGGAATTCGGGTAGGTGTGATTCTCCCTCTTTCTGTTCATCGCTTCTTTCCCTCATTATATGCGTCTACCCAAGGTCCACGTAGCCCGAACGCTCTCAGCCGTCGTGCACATCACGCGTTTCAGACGACGGCCGTTAGTCCACACACCCGCAACGTGATTTCGCGAAATACTGGCTTGCCGGCATGTACTCCCAGGGTTACTCGTTCAGTAACGTGAAAAATGTGAGTTGGAAAGCAGTGCATGTAAGTTCCATTCGACTTGCTGTGAACCAAGGTGCAGAAAAAATGAAGACGCAAAATATCTCAAAGTTACATCACTACCACCCAGAATACTGTATATCCCCGTACCGACGTCTCGAACACTTCATCTCGCGGCAGGCCCATTTCACTCTGAATCCAGTTCATTTCCAACTGTTTGTCTTCAAACACATCCAAGACTTGTCTCTAAAAAAGACGACCATGGGACAGTAAGAGAGGTCGTAACGACGAGTACATACCACCGTAATATCTGACAATCGCATCGCAGATCACCACTGTCTACCCCCGCGTCGCCAACGCATCAAACTCTACACTGCGCGTGTTGTCTGGAGCCAATTGATAACCAGTCCCTCCAATGACCGCATCACATTCTGGGCATCTGGACTGTTGTCGCGCCATTCCGCACTGCATCCAGATCAGTAAAGTTGTTTCCATCAAACGATGCCTCGTCAACGCCATCCACGCACCTCGGTAATCACAAACGTGTGGCCATTCGGGCAGTTGTAGAAATGTCCGGCGCTTGCTGGCCAATGGGGTTTTCTCCATGAGTCTACGTTCAAAGCAAAAAACCGAAACCGGCCGTTGCTTACCGAAATTGAACGCCTTGACGATGGCGATACGCTCCTCCAGCGAGACAGGCTCGTAAAACGTGTCCATGCGAATCGAACGTTCGATTTTCTCCCACTCGTCGACAATGTCACGCGCGACACTCGAGAAATTCGTCTCCAACCACTCCATCTCTTCAGCGCTCGTCTTTTTCTCCCTGTGTTCTTGGATTGTCGTCTTCATCATCATCCCCGCCCGCTCGCGGAGATTCGATGCACGCTCTCCCAACGTGTGCCTATGTTCCTGTTCTTTAAACTGTCCCGTCATTTTGCACATCATGGTGTCAAACCGGAATTCCTCCAACGAAATCCGCATTTGATACAGAGCTGTCTTCGAGACCTGACGATGGGATTCGGAGTCTTTTGCGACGTCGAAAGCAACGTCAGCATCTCGCGAACGGCTCTCGAACAGAAATCCAATAAAAGCAGCCCATGCCAATTGTTGATTGGTTTTGACGCCGTTTCCAGTGTGCTTGCTGATTGCGTCGAACCACGTCGTCGTCATGTCGGTCAGTATGAGCCGAATATGAATCGTCAACCAGATCGCTTCTACTAAAAAATCTCCGGTCTGCGAGAGGGCGCGGTTGGCCGATCTTGATCTTCGCAACGCGCATTCCATGAGTCATGGGGTCTCTCGGCGAAGTTCCAGGGTGATCGAGCACCGAATTGACCTCGCGCTCGTGCAGACTTGAAAACGCAGCTTCCCATGCATCCTTGTGCGCCGAGCGCGTCCCAGCGACTTGTACTGCCTGTCTGTAGGCAATCGGGAGTTCGTTCATCGCCTTGCGCCAGACGTCCAGCACGGAACTATCGACGGCGTATAGTCGCGTATTTGCAGGAGTGATCTCCCGATCCGAAATGGGCATTTGCTTGTTCAAACTCAAAGCCTTGCTTCGAGCCTTTCCCTGGTCCGCTCGCTTCTTCTCATCGGTCTTGTCCTTGAACTTGAGGTTTATGGTCCCCGCGGCCTTTACCAATTGATCCTTCTTTGCATTGATGGACACAGACTGGAGCAACGTCTGTACGATCCCGAGATCCAACGACATTTGAGCAGCGACGTTACGTTCCAGAATGTCCAGGTCTGCATGCTTGAAGACACGACCATACCGGGGCGCCGTGATCTCTGCACGACAAGTCGGACACGTGGGTGGCTGCCTGAACCCGATCGGGGACAACAAACCCAGCCATTTCCCGTCCGCTCTACAGCTATAAAACTCGGTCATCCCACAATGTCCACCGAGCGTCTCGACGGTAAATGCATGACGACAGGACGGGATGGTGATCAACTTCTCGTCCAAGGACTCCAGGTCGGGGTCATCTCTGCCAGGGTGCGTTGCATGATAAAGTCTACCACCTGGGTCCTTTGATCTTCGGAGGCACACTGCGGGCAGACTTGAATGGTGCAATCCTCCCCGCACACTGTGGGAAGATGAGATTTATGATCCAAAAACGGCGCTGGGTATCTCACCCGAGGGGCATCGGTGACCGCAGCGGAGAACCTTTTTACAACGTTTGTCACAGGGAAGCCGGGCACAAACCTACCAATCCCAATTGTCAATTTAGCTCAGGAAAAAGCTTTCGAGTCACTGTCACTCACGGAACCACAGGGAACTGGACAAGTGCGGTGAGGGCATACCCTGTAACCATTCGTCAGAAAGTGGGCAAACTATGACCGGCAGAGACAAGGTACTTACCAAGTACATGGTTGCTTGCATGGCGCACATGGAACAGAACAAGGGCGCTTGCACTGCGCATGAGGGCAGACCTGCCTGCATTTGGCATTGCAGCGCGTCGAATGCTCGTGTCCTTCAGAGCACGGTTCCTGACAAGCATGCTCGCAATACAAACGTTTCTGACAGGGGTGCACAGCGTGTTTGATCCTCTTGATGGCACCTCCGACCGCCAGTGTATCATTGAGCGATTGACAGTCGTCGCACGTGGCGTTGCAATTCTTGCCACAGCATGCCATTAGCTCCGCACACCGAACCACACATCGGCAATCCTCTGGATCCTGAGAACAAGACATCCACGCTTGATGTTCGCAATCTGGGAGCCGTTTCACCACCTCTTCATTGCAGCGAACGCTTTCGAGCATGTCCAGTCGGTAGCTATTGTACTGTCAGCTGATTGAAAGGGTAAACCCGTCCGGTCGAGCGTACCATGGAACTGAATTCTTGATGTGTCCGCATGGCAATTGAACGTTCGGTACTGGGAACTGACAATCACCACATGGCGTGTGGCAGTCCTTCCTGCAAGGGTGGTCTCGGGGGCAGAGCCTTCGGCACGGTTTAGTACAAATTACAGCAACGTGGTTAGGATCGTCGCAATGACACTGTATTCCGGGACCGATTAAGCTTGGGATCGATGGAGGGACAAACGTAGGGGTTCATACCTTGAATGGACAGAGATGACCACATTTCAACAGCATGTCACACTGCTCCATACAACCACCTGCGAGCGTCATGAACCATCGCGCTGTGAACGGGAATCTATGATAACACATACCGTCTGGCGCGATCCGGGAAAGCTGACCCGGGAACGAGACATACTCTACCCTCTCACGATGTCTGTGACAAGCGACGGGTAAAGCTGAGCCCAAAGCGTCCTGCGCGTTGAGTTCCTCGAGAATGGAACGCCACATCCTGCTCCTCGATGACAGATTCTCGGCGTTTCCAAAGATGTAAAGACCTTCGCGAGCCCGCGACAGGGCCACTGCAGAAAAGTGAGTGAGTGAGTATGGATGAAACGAAACACCTACCGTTCGTGCGATTCTCAGACTAGAAAGCAAAAACGTCCCAATCAGCTAAAGTGTTCGTAGGCTGTATATCAGCACGTACCTTGAGGAATCCAATGTTTACCCGAGCGTGTTTCGAAATCTCCATATCATCGTCAGCGCCACCAGAGTTCCGAACCAGTGAAAGGATGATGATCTTTGCAATCGTTAGCCGGTGACAGGCATGTTCAAACACACTCGACAGTTGCCCACCTTTCCTTCCTCTCCCTGGTAGTTATCGACGGTTCGTAACCTGACCTGTTGAGATAGATGGCCTAGTTAGACACGGGACGGGTCGCTCGTGGATGAAAGAAAAACACATACGCGATTTGTCACTTTGACTTGCTGGATAGATCCACCAAGCAGAGGGTCACCGGCGTCATCTTTGTCAGCTTCGCGATCATTGAGGTCGGCTTGATCCCGTTCGTCAATCACGACTGCGACCTCGCCACCCAACGCATCTCTGAGCCGGGCAAGTTGTCCCAAATAGGCACACAAGACGACAATGTCGCCCTCCGCGGAGTAGCAACCTTGTCTAAAGAGAGAGTGAGTGCGGACAATCAATCACGAGGTAACCTACCGGAGGAGGTAAAGCACGAGGTCTCGGATCATTTCGACCTTAGATTCCGGACGTGAGTTCCTTCGTCGTGCAAGAAACGGTCTGTATTCTCACCTCGTACGTGTTGTATTTGCTCGCTGTATCGTCCGTCCCGCCATTCTCCTTGTGGTTATGCGTCACAAAGAACAGGTTCTTCACCATACCACGAACGTCGGGATAAGATTTCACCAACTCGTGGTCCTGCAGTCCCTCGTAGAGCGTGTTCCTGACCATGTATAGCCAACTCAGTCAACTTTGATGGATGACTGAATACATACCTGATCAAGCTCGAGATCGTCGGTCGCATTCGTCGCTGTACATCAATCCGGGACATTGGCAGACCAGACGTCGACAGACGCTCCATGAGCGACATGTCAAATCGATACAGCCTGCTCCCACGTGAATGATCCATCGATAGCGCTAGGGAAACAAGAAGTCAAGCAACGAATGTGCAGTCACAATGAAACATACCGAAGTTGTTCAGGGTCGGACGCAGTTGCAGAGGATCCCCGATGAGAATGAGGTGCTCAACCGACGGCACAAGACTTCCCAATACGTGGGCCTCGAGTACCTGCCCGGCCTCCTCGACCATCAATACCCTGGGGGACAGTGACTATATATGATAGTTACAGCGTCAACATTATGGACAAGATGATTCGCGAGGTGACACACCTTGAGAAGCGTTGCGAGTTTGGCTGCGCCTATAGAAAAGACACATAAGAATGCAAAATCACTTATATCGACCCCCGAATACCTGTCGTAGTACATCCAATGATCTTGACGCTCTTCAACAAATCGCGTCGGACCTGTATACACATGGTTTCAGAACGAGCAAGTCGTCGAGTCTCGCATACCCACCTCTTCCTTAATCTCATTGTATTCTTGTACTTTTTCAGCGTGCCTCTTTCTGAGTCGGTCGTATTCGTCCTGTTGATTTTTATGCATTGCTACTCGCGCCTCTTCAATCCAGAATTCATGAAGCGTTTGCCGTTCGTGTTGACTCAGGTTCCAGACCCCGCCCTCAACTAGAAGGTCCTCCAACGCCCGATGACCACCAGGAATCGTTGGGACCCCGTCTTCTCCGAGGGCCGCAAAGAAACCCACTGCATCATTGACATATGCAGCGTAAGGAGCCTTCTCTGTAATAGGTGGTGACTGGGTGAGTTGTTCAGGCAACGAAGCTGGCACTCTCGCTTTCTCTGCCTCCGTGTCGATGTTCGAATCCGGCAGCGTGTCAGAAACGGCGGCAGTCATCCAACTTTTTTCGGGTAGAATTTCGAAGCTTTCGTCATCTGACTCCTGGTCCTCGTCTTGCCATGTGTCCATGTCCCTAGCACCCGCCCTGGTCTCGCTCTCCAGGAGCTCAAAGCGGTTGGAACGAGTAGAAGGTCCAGATCCACCAACTTCGTCAAGTGAGCTGCTGGTCTGTGGGACTTGGGAAACAGTAGGATTGGTGATCGTTTCCAGGAACCCTAAATCGCCACAGTTCTTCCAGAAAGCATATATAGAGGTGTCCTCTTCAATAACCTGGCCTCTGGGGCCCTGTGTTTGCCACGATTCGGAATCGTCCTGAGAAAGGCTCCTGGCAACGCCGATCCATGTAGGTGGGTCAGACATGGAAGCGTGGTGGTCGGGGCAAAAGAGTTCAAGATACTTGACTATTTCCGACGAGTCCGACTCGAGATCAATCTTGTGCATGCGCTCGATCAAGTCGGAGATCTCCTTTCCCACGAGACTGACTTCACGATACTTGGAATTGGATGTGCGAGTTAGGCGAGACTGTCCGGCGGCCATTTCCCGTGTCTCGATGGAATACTGGGAGATGCGCTCTTCGGATGCACGAGAACCCAAGCGAATAATGTCTTTCGTGATACCCGCATCAAGGACGGAACACAACATATGGTCGAGTGCGTGATTCGTGAATGCGATCATAAGGATGGGACCAATATCATTCGTAATGAGCACACGCAGGAGCTCGACGCCCGTGTAGCTCTGAAATCAAAACGCGTCATCGGTATACCAACTTAGTTTAGGTGGTTATAAAACATCACCTTTCCGGTTCCAGGTGGTCTGAGCACGACGTTAGCGACTGACTGGGTACCAAACTAAATGCCTGACTCACCCTTGGATCAACACGAGTTCTCTTGACAGTGCGGCGATGACAGAATCTGCCTGACTCGGGTCAAGACGACTGGCCCGACGCAGCTCTGCTCGGGCATGGTCGACCGAAGTCTTATCAGACACGCTCATCCGCAGATCGTCCACCTCGACTCCAGGATCAAACAACGATGACAGCCGAAAGCTGAAGCCTGGGATCCGCGCGTACTTTGGAGGGTCAATCGTACAGCTGCTCAAGTAATTGGATGGATGGAAAACGAGATAGCGGGAGAAAGGTATGATCTCGGGCTCCATTTTAAGCGCTTCGAGGAACGGACGGATGGCTTCGAACAGGACGGGCGACTCGATGAGCACTTTGACTCCATCGAATGAAGAACGTCCAGTCCTCAACTCGGAGAGAATGCGCAATTCTATGTCGCTGTCGAAAAACACGACTCGAATCTTGACGCTATTTGCGTTGCTTTGAACGTGTTCGGTCAATTCCGTCACCGAACTGGCTATGGTGCCGAGATGGACGGATATTGCCGTGTTTGTCTTCCAAACAAGAGCGATAAGCCCGCCTTGTACAAGTCGCTTGCCACTCATTCCCTTCCAAAACGCGGCGCGTGCTCCCGCCTGCGCAGAACGAGCTCTGCCAGGAGGCGTCTGGACAGTTAGACTCGTAGATATGCCGCGGCGATCAGGAACCAATGACTTGAAGGTAACGTCGGTGTAAACATTGAACATCAAGGAATCGTGGCTGTCGGTCACCCCGTGATATTTTCCTCCTCCTTTTTGAAGGATCTCTCCTAGTCTTGTTTTGCGCTGACTTGAATCGTTTAGATCATCTTGTACGAATTGTACCGCCCTCCGTAACGGTGCCCTGTGATTGAGCGTTAAATACTGTGCAAGCAAACGACAATTGAAGCACTTGCGTTAGTTCTTCTCTCAGGAGACGAAACTGGCCATCCAAGAGGCGCTGCATAGACTCCGCTGGAGCAGGGTGTGGCGCGTCGAACAAGCTAGCAGGCAAAAACGGCTGAACTCGGCACATCAATTCTCCATGGGTTGGCGCGACACGAATGTTATGAATGTCCACGAAATCATTGTCGTGTCGCGGACCATCTGGACGTAGGTCTCCAGGAGGATCATAGGTGCTGTGCAGCGCAGCGACGAGACCCTCGTTCGAGGTCCTATCTTGACCGCCGAGTACATTACCGCGAGAATTCGAGCGTGTTTCCTTGCCAAGTTCGCGATTGACGATTGACTCCAAACGATTGACCTTTTCACTGAGTGAGCTGACGAGGAGATCGCGAACGGGAGTCTCGATGCCCTGGAACGGGTTATCGAACATTGGGGGGGACGAGGAAATTCCAGTGGTCCACTGGTCGAACCATAGGCGAAGATTTGTGACCAGGGTGACGAGGCGCGGATACATCGCTACAGCATTCTTGAATCGCACCAGGCACCTACAAATGTTACAAAGGGCGGATCTCGGAGTAAGATTAAAGTCGACATACTCATCTAATACACCAGCTATAGATGCCAATATCTGGGCGCCCAACTGAGGATGGTTCGTTCCAAACCCAACATCTCTGAAAGAACGATTGGTCATGACGATAGCCATGCTGTTTTCGATCGTGTCAGCGAGCCCTTTGAGGTTTTGCAGCATCTCGGTGAAGAGAGTACTGCGTCAACGCCGATCAGTAGTAACCGTGTAACACCATTCAGAAATCCTCACTTCACTGAGGTTACAAGCGTACTCTTGACGACAAAGTCGGATGACAAGTACTGTGAGAAGTGAGCAGAAAGCAACCTCGAGAACGACAGTGCACTGACACGTAGTATCGGCAGTATCCCTCGTTGGAATGAGAGGACCTCACGACTGTTTCCGGCATGTGCCGACACTTGTGGCCAAAGCATGATATTTATCAGACGCTGTAAACCGGTTTGCTGTAAGGGAGAATCAAGCCAAGGTTTACAAAAGAATCCATATCATGACATACAGAGGCCATGGTTTGCAAAAGGAGCTGTTCGTAAAAAATGGAATTAGAGTCATCTGTGATCCACATCGTCACCATCCACAACTTACTTGACCATCTTCTTGCGTCTAGTAAACGATTCAGCACGTTGTTTGGGACAACAGATATCGTATGACGTACCCAACCCGCATTAGAGGCAGTGGCGCTGTTTAGTGGCTTTAAAAACGCATAGACTTCAAAGGTGCTTTTGAATTTAAAGTTGTCGGAAAGAAATCGCTTCAAGACGTTGTGGGCTTCAGATGGAGACAAGGAGGAGGAAGAGTCTAGGGAGAAAAAACCATCCGTTCCGCTGCCACTCATTTTCGACAAACCTTGTTGGGTCAAAAAAGGAGTGATGCGCTGTAAAACGGTAGCGGATCGCGACATAGTACCAGACGAAGTGGGCGTAGGGGATGGGGTAAGCCTGTCCGCTCTCTGGGTATGTGCATAGTGGCAGTTAAATTCCCTCGTGCATCTGCCTTGTTCCCAGAAGAACCTGCAGACACCTGGAGGGGAATTCCCGTTGCCACTTGGGCGAGCGGTGTGCTGTGGCGCAGCAGGACTGTCAGGGGTTGAGGGTCGAGTGTTATTGTTGGGAGATGAGTGTGTAAATTTACACTGATTGCCTCTGTTGCAACCAGCAGGTGTGTTAAAGAAACGACAAGGAGAACGAGACATTGCGAAACGATGGGAGCATGAACGTGGGGTCTCTGAGGAGTCTCAGTACTATATATACCGAAATCAAAGACGTGCATACAGCAAGTCTTATGTAACTCGCACTGCCCACCCTTGATGAGAGTCACTGACTCACTGCCAGCAGGAGTCGAAGTTAGACCTCGAGGAACCTCGACGTCTGGCCGCGGCTTGAATCAGGAATTTGAAAGTGCCAAGTTCTTCTGAAACGGAACTTGCTGGCGTTACCGACGATCGATAAGTTCGTGTGCGCTGGTCGAGATCAGACCTTGAGCAGATACGCCATGGTCGTGAACGACTTTCTTTTCTTTTCCAACGTCAAGGTGATCGAATGTACAAGACCAGACGCTGACATTGACATCCTGGAGTGACAGTCGTTGGCACCACCCTTGCTGATGGGTCCATTTCTAAAGTGCTGTGATTGGTTGCCAGAGTCACCTTCGAAGGAATCCACTGGCCCAGAGCCTGGCGGCGGCCGGAACTAGGACGTACTAGAAGGTGCCAGGTTCTTCTGAAACGAAACTGGCTGCGCCCGTTATCCTGGAACAACCGACAAGTTTGACATTGGTGTACCCGGGCCTGGACGAGGTCAGACTTGGACTATTGGGAACGACTTTTCTTTTCTTCCCCGGCGGATTCCGAAGCGCGTCGGAGGATGAGGATTACAGCACTCGGGAACTGCCGCCGAAACCTTGCTCTTCGGGTACATACGTTGCAGCTCACTATTAGTATGCACTGGCAGTCTCGGGAGTGGGCCGATACGCAGGAGCAACGCATTACAGGTTCACACGAGTTACTGTACACTGAATAAACGACCAAGGAAAAAAACCCCTGGAGCAAGGGGGGAAAAAGAGTCGGAGAAGTGGTACGAAGCTATGACAGGCAGAGGACACAAATATAAAAGGAGACGCTGTCAGGCCGGTGCTTCGTCAGCATACGTCCTCATCAAGCATTCGAGGGCAACGATTGGACGACAGATGCGAATGGGTTCAACCTGTAGGAGTTGTGGCGACATTGGTCCATCTCTGGCAAGTTGTCGTAAGTCGTCGAGCTTATTTTCGGTGCAACTGTCGATGCTGATGAGAAAAGAATAGGGGGAGAGAGTGAAAGAAGGGGATGTTTGATTGTGATTGTCACGGATGTGGATTCGTGTACGTGGCAGGTGCATTCGAGAGGTGGTGGGAATGTATTATGGTTTCCGTGGTATCCGTGGATTATGGACATGACCGAAGTCGTGTCGGACGCTTACCCTTGTGCAGGATCTGCTGAGACTACGGGAAACAAGGTTTGCAGGTGATGTCCCCTGCAACAATGAGGGAGATGCTTGTAGACCAAGCACGCCAATTTGTAAAACACATGGTGGAGGAGCATCTATGACCTTGGATGAACCGATCAGGTCGTCTACAAGAACTCTTGCGCCGAAAGAAGTTGTGCCACATATCCGGAACCTTGCACACGACAATCTGTTCCATCACAGTACGCAAGAGGCCATAATTACGTAAGTCACGGAAACACAACATGGCTTCATTTTATGACCCCTGGAGAAACCTTGCCAAGCAAGGCAATGCTAATTACCGCCCGAGATTATATATGCCACACACAAGTTACAAGACATCGAGCGTGCGCACATTGTCCAGAATCTCAGCCAACGACACGCCCTCCCGCAATCGCACCGTGATCACGCTATCCGCCGCAACCCGCTTGTAATCCTCACGTCCACCCGTCGACGCCAGCGAGACCAAGAGCGCACCAAAGGGTTGTCCAAGGCGTGCAACCAGCCGTCGTGCGCGCGTCTCCTTGTCCACCGGAACCATGCGCGGGGGAGCGATGTGCGACGGCGACTCAGGTTCCTCGTCAAAGATCTCTTCGTCGTCCGAATCTAGTGGGGGTAGCAAGGTATCTTCCCTTTTACCCCCGCGCCCCAGGAGAGCATCCAGCCAAGGGTGAACGAGATATAGATCATCCATCCGAGAGAGGTCATGTCTCGTTTTGATTTCCACCGTCCCAAAGCCGACAGTGTCTGAACGATAAACGCGACCTGCACGTGTTCGGTCACGTGAAAAATGGGGGAGTTGGAAAGCAATGCATCCAAGTTTCATTCGACATGCTGCGAACCAAGGTGCAGAAAGCTCGTTGAGACGGTCGTACAACTTCAGGGCCAAGTCGAGGTCAAATGAAGACGTTTGTGATTCAGCAATGATTCCTTCCATCTCGGCGTCGGGAATGGACGGCGGCAGGTGTGACGTCGCTGGTCCACTGAATGCGGAAGTATAGGCAGGCAGGCAACTGTTATAGCTTCCAGACTCTCCAGTCCATGCAAGGATGCTCGCATCTCCGGATACGGTGAGAACATGCGCCAATAGACGTCCTAGAGAGCTCTCCCCTTCACCGTATATTGCGGGTATACCGGAAACCGAGAAGATGCCGAGCAATGAGTATGCAGCGTCTTCCACCTGCGTTGTTTGCCGTGTCGAAGCGAGACGTAATTTCTCCCGAATGCTGCTCAAGCCCGGACGGAGTGCCATTAGATGCCGTGCAGATACCCCAGTGGCATCCTCCATCTCCGAGATCACTTCTGGAGACTCTTTGTGGTTCGGTAACTCCAGATCGAGATAGAGGGTCCAATCCTCCGTGTAGAAGTGGATGATCTTGGAGGCGATGTACTCCTGAAGTGTCCAGGCGCGAGTGTTCCAGATGCTCCTCACGAGATCGCCGGGCTTCGATGGTGAGCGAACACCCCGGAGGAAAACGATCACCATCGCCGAACCCTGGTACCACTTAAACATGGCAACGAGGGCTTCTTGGAGCACGAAGTGATCGGACTTGTCGATACAACACGTATCGCTCCATGCCCAATCGAATCCAGCATCCCGAACGATCTTGCAAAATGTCTGCAGCTTGTCGTGAGTCGGGGATTTATCGAGGTCATACACCGCTATTTGTATGACATGGTGGAACAGTGGCTCGTTGTCCTCCCACTTGTGCGATAGCATCACGTATCGGAAGTGCCGCCGCACTTCACGCTTGATCCGGACGCAGTCGATGCGTGTCACCATCGATGATACAAGTTCTTTGAAGATTGGCAGGGTTTCAAATGCCGAAGCCCGCTCAGCTCTATTGTAGAGACGGCCGGTAGTGGTGTTGATAAGGACAAGTGGCGAACGACGTATCGTCCGTAGAATGGCTTTGCGAATTGTTGCTCGTGTGCTCGATGGGCTGATGTACCGGTCAGCGTTCTCTGTCGAACAATGTGAACAACTTTATCATGGTAGTGAGGATACAACTCACGTTGAACGTCGGGATCAGGTGACTGCACTATCTTCGAGAGCATCTCCTCGAGCGTATCGATAGCACTGTCGTACTCTCCTGACTTGTGCAAGGCTGTATGCTTGATCTCGTAGCCCCGTGGTGATGTCGGATCGAGCGCGATTACCTGACGATGATAGATCAACAAGATCGACCTTTGTGAATGAAAAGTGATGTACCTGGTTTGCGTCGTCTACAGCTTCTGTCCATGATTTAGTTTCCACGCGTGCTTTGCTACGCTTGAGGAGAATGCGTTGTGGGGAGGAGGGACTGAGGGACAGTGCGGTCGAGTAGTGGGAAATGGCCTCGTCATGTCGCTGTGCATCCATTTCTATATCTCCGAGACGCTCCACGAAGTCTGCATGGAATTGTAAGTGACCACACTCACGTGGGATGCGCGACCACTTACCCAAAGCCCAATCCCGATGCCCACTGTGCAGGTTTTCCTCCCCTCTTGATTCACTCGATATTTGGTGGAAACACTCGGCCGCATCCTTGGTGCGGCCCGCTCTGAGCATAGCCTCGCATAGACGTTGTCGAATTGTGATGTCGAGATTATCAAATTTCCAACCGGATATCTGCCACACATGGTGAACGAGATCAATACGTTGCGGTACATCTCGTCAAGAACCTTACCAAAGAGACCACTAAGAATGGCCAACTCGTGTGGTATCGCATGTCGACTCGAGCACGCTCGAACGACTGTATTGCACCCTCGGAGTTGCCGCTTTCCAGCTGAGCATTTCCAAAGAGAAGAGACATATATGCCTTGTAAAAGTGTCAGTAGAGATATTCATCTGGTATCGCGTTACACACGTGCCTGAACTATGTGGGATAACGGGTTCAAGGGGACCTTGGCGATGAGCTGGTCCACTTGTGCTATCGCCTCGCTGTGCTCCCCGGCCATAAACCTAACGATAGCCTAAGGGGAATGAGCAATTGAGGGGAATTCAGGTCCGAAAAATACCGACTTTGACGAGAAAGAGAAAAATAGAGTGAGATGATTGGAAGCGCTCGAATGCGATGTCGCAAGTCTGATATCCTTTCTCCTTTTCCCCGATTCCAACAAGGGCTATACTCGTTGCAACATAGCCAATAACGGACGGCCGAGTTTTGATGGACTTGGAATAAATCGATGTTAGCACCAATGCATGTGAGAGCAGGGCAACAAACACCATTTTGGCATCGATGAGCGCTGTATCCCACTGGCACAAACGAGCACGCACGAGCGCTCGACTAGCCAGTAAATGGTGGCTTGAGTTCTGAGACTCGTCGATCGCTGCTGTTAATAACGCCTCCGCATTTGCAAGTTGATCGTGTTTCCATGAGTCCAGCACAGCGTCACCGATCCGGAGGTCAGATTCCCAAAACGTGTTTTGTAGACGAGAGAATTGGATCGAGTCCTATTTGGAACGACGAGCGGAGCACGGAACATGTTTGGAGAGGGTATATTCCAATGGAATACGATGCTCACGATGATGTGAGATAAACTCTTGAAGGTGATTTTATGGCTCTCCCCAATTGCAAGAAACCGGCTGTCTGGGGGAAGCGCGATCGAAGGATTGTTCTCGGTGAGTTGGATGAGATCCAGCTGGACGTGTGTCGACGTGTCCCAAAATGCGACGGTACTCCCGGTAGAGTATGCGACGAACTCCCCATGCTTTGGTAGGGCAATGCACGAGGAGAGGTTGGTACCGGGAACTGGCCATTGCGAGAGCGCTGATCCGGTGGAAGCTTCGAATTCGTTGATGTCACTCTTGGATAGGACGAAGAGGTGGTCGTGGAACCAGAGCAGACCGGTGTTATAGAGCGGGGATACCTTTACTGGAATGTCCACGAGTAAGCGGCCATCACTGCTGTCCCAGACCCGAACGGATCCATCGAGAGTGGCTGTCGCGATTCGATCGCCCTGCGGTGAGTATTTGGCTGCTGCCACCCGGCCTTCGTGGTGAAGTGTTCGTGCTTGTTCGCGTGTTGCAATGTCCCACACAGTGGCTGCGCCGTTTGACGATGCGGTGACGAGTCGGGTCGAGTCCGGTGAGAAATCAACACCGTGGATACTGCCGACATCCTTGTGCGCGAAGACTTGTTTGTATGTGTTTGCATCCCAGACAAGCATGTCGCCTTCGAATGTCCCTGCCGCGATCCATTTCCCATCGATCGAGAGAGCGAGACACTGCACCAGCTGTGCTTTCATTGCCCCCACTTGTTTGCCGTCTTCCACTCGCCACATTCCAATGCCGAGGCAGTCCCAGCCCGCGAAGTACTCGCCATTTGCTGAGAAGGTCCCCACACACGTGGGGACAACGACGCCGATTCCGACCGGCGGCGAATGCGCTTGTCCAACAGTCAGCATCAACGCTGCCTCGTCTCACCACTACGCACCTGCTAGTGTCGACGATGTGGTCATAGCAGAGCAATGGTGAAGGTCAATGAACAAGCTGCTTCCTTCTCATTGATTACACGTTGCCCCCCGTTGATACAGATCAGTGCACACCCTTCACCTCGTGTTTCGGCGCTTGTTCACGCGGGCTGTGATTCCAACAAAGAGTCGTCCCTTTCCTCGTGTCGTGAGCCTGGGCCTTGATAGATGTTGCTCTTGTGGAGTATGAACCAGGTAGCAGCACGTTGACTCAAATCATCCATCCCAGGCGTGTGCCACTAGCACAGTCACCCGTCATGGGACTGTCGAATGTCACCTCCGATGATCTCTGCGTCGTTGCTGTTTGTCAGTCACCCTCAGATGGCCATTCGTATTTCCCAGGTGTCCGGGGTGAGATAGAGCGCATCTAGACGCAATCGGTGACTCTTCACCAACAGGGTTGTCTTGTTTGGGTGGCCCATAGGAATTGCGGAGGAGGTACTTGCCTTTATGATGTACGTCGACTGCATCCGTTTCCCTTGCCGTGGAAACCAAGATCCCGGGAACCCCCTGGCAGCGGACTTCGTCCCGCTGATCAAGGCCGCCTGAAATTGTCGAATATAATCCCGTCATGCTCAAGTGGCGAGTTCGCGTTCCTCCCCGCATGTTAGGCTGCGATGTGCGACAAGGAACGTGAATGGGCGACTTTACCGGCATAGGACAAATCCTGAATATCGGAAGTCTGCGCGAGCGCTGCAGAATACTGTCGCATGTCTTCTCGAAAGCAACGCTCCATTCTTCCGTTTATCCACCTAGGTCTTTGAACAGTTCGGCATGGTACCGTGTGTGGCTCGTCATTTGCAGTGTTGATAGCGACAATTATGATATTGCAGTATTGGGCTTACTTCGCTAAAATACTGGAGAAGAACGCGATCAACATGGGGCATTTGTTGGGTCCCCGGGACGGGTGTTACGCTGGAGGGGACCTCTGAGAGTGTGACAGACTCTCTGACTCCAGCCACTGACCCCTGCTCCTGTCACCGTCAAGGGGAGCTGTGGCCGACAATCGCGGGATGGCCCAGTACCGTACGATGCTCGGTCATGCGGCCCGGTTGGATCATTCAGCTTTCCTTCTTGATGATGAGAGCGATGTGCCTTGGGCACTCGGAATTTGTCCCATAAGTAAACTGGCATCGTTCCAGAAAATCTGATCAGCCCAAAAAGGGGGGACGTCGAACGAGGGGCATCAAGTCTGCTTATCAGTAATGTTCCTCAATGGGATGGCTTGAATGACTCGTGTCAAGTTGACGCACACCTTTGCTGCGGGTCCAGGTGCTGACGTAATCCACGCTACCCTAGAATGTTTTTGCCTTGTGTACGCGTTCGCCCCGTCCCAAAATGAAAGCGACGACGACTCCGTCCGCGTCGACGCCCGTCGCGCACAACGCCCTTCCTCCCCCCTCAGCAGCCTCCTCCGCCCGTTCGTCCCGCATCGCGCCCCACTCCCACATCAAAGGCCTCGGTCTCAACGCAGAAGGCATCGCGGCGCCCGAAAGCGCTGGATTCATCGGCCAAACCAACGCGCGCGAGGTACGTTTGTCGACGTGCACGTCTGCCCGCTCTCCGTGTCTCTGACGCGCACGCGTGCGTTTGTCGCTCGCTCGCCCATAGGCATGCGGTGTCGTCGTCGATCTGATCAAGTCACGCAAGTTCTCTGGACGTGCGCTCTTGCTCGTCGGTGCGCCGGGGACGGGTAAAACGGCGCTCGCGCTGGCAGTGTCGCATGACCTGGGTGTCAAGGTGCCGTTTTGCCCGATGGTGGGGTCAGAGGTGTATAGTACGGAGGTGAAGAAGACAGAGGTGCTTGCAGAGGCGTTCCGGAGAGCTATCGGTGCGTACACGTTCGTGTTCGTGTGCTCGACTGCTTTGCACACAGGTCCACTTGCATGCATCCCGTGTGATCATTTCGTTCATCCTTTTTTGCAGGCCTCCGGATAAAGGAAACAAAAGAAGTGTACGAAGGCGAGGTCACGGAACTGACGCCCACCGAATCCGAGAACCCACTGAGCGGCTATGGCAAGACCGTATCGCACGTCGTCGTCGGCCTCAAAACTGTCAAAGGCACAAAACAGCTTCGGCTGGACCCTACCATATACGAAGCCATCCTCAAGGAAAAGATCGTCGTCGGTGATGTCATCTATGTCGAGGCGAACACGGGTGCTGTCAAGGTGACGTCTTTTGCGTATCCGTCACGCGTCCTGATCGATGACTATGTATAGCGAGTGGGCCGGTCAGACGCATATGCGTCATCTTACGATCTCGAATCCGAGACTTACGTCCCTCTACCAAAAGGGGACGTGCACAAGCGGAAGGAATTAGTGCAAGACGTCACTCTTGGCGATCTTGATGCTGCGAATGCCCGACCCCAGGGTGGACAAGATATCATGAGCGTGATGGGAAGCCTTATGAAAAGTGGTCGGACGGAAGTAACCGACAAGCTTCGTAGAGAAGTGAACAAGGTTGTCAAGGGCTATGTGGATCAGGGCGTCGCAGAGGTCATCCCTGGAGTGGTGTTCATTGACGAGGTATGGCTAGACGGATCGCACCACGATGTTGCGAGCTAATGGGTTCCTGCAGGTTCATATGCTCGACGTCGAGTGTTTCACGTATCTAAACTCTTTGCTCGAATCTCCAATGGCTCCGACCGTCATCCTTGCAACTAACAGAGGCAATGCGCTTGTACGTGGAACAACGGACGTCGTCTCCCCACACGGGGTACCAATCGATCTCCTCGATCGGTAGGGTTCTCTTGTGAGGTAAAGACGCCTCTTACGCCTTGTACAGGTGCCTTATCGTGAAGACAGATGGATACAACCGCGAGCAGATCGCCAAAGTGGTCCAGCTTCGTGCCACCATTGAGGGACTCAAACTGGGACCGGGCGTCCTAGAACGAATGGCTGAAGAAGGGGAACGCGGATCGATGCGGTTTGTTATCTCAAATTAAGCACGTGGATTTGTGGTTACTCATGAATTGGACAGTTACGCCCTCCAATTACTGGCGCCGGCCTCCATTCTGGCGGGCTTGGTCGGTCGAAACGAGATAGTGGTCGAGGACATTGGGGAGATGAACGAGCTTTTCTTGGATGCCAAAACGTCTGCGAGTTATATCGGCGCAGATGGCGGATTTGATGGTGGCCGGATGTCGTAGTGCATATGTGTTGGGTGCGTGATTTGCTTGAATCCGACGTTGATGTCGCGTCATCGACCACGTGCATGTAAACATCTCGATGCAACATTTGGCCCGCTTTGTTCCCTCCATCTCGGCGGAAGCCTCCCGGGGCCAGCTCACGACATGACACACGCCGTTTCGTGGAGCCAAAGATTAACTTTCATGTCCTAGATCCGGCGTGTTCCAGAGGACCCCTGTTGCGCACAATCAGCCCCGATGAGACCCGTTCTAACCACAATGTGGTCGAGCAAACAGCTACGATCATACTAGTGTACCTACCACGTGGAGCCAGGAGTGGTGTCGTGGCGAACTTGTATTGTGGAGTATGGTTCATACCTTCCTTTCGTGGCAAGTTGGTCCTTGGAGGCCGATGAGCCCGCGCTCGACGTGTACAATAGATTGTCTCACGGACCGGGGGAGTGCACGAGGGTCATGGGAGTCTGGAGTTGGACTCGCGAATGAATCGGGAACGCACGTACACTGCTTTCTCCCGTGGTGACCGGTGACCTCCGACCAACCCAGCGTGCCCAAGGCCTAACCGACGGCCGCAATCACTTTGGCGAGTGATAGACTCCGGGCCCAGTGGCTCCACGTTTACCGTATCTCTGGAACTTGAGCGCCCAATATTGCTGTGGTGGACGAGGAGAAAAGCCTGGGAAGGGAATAGCACATGGTCCGCCACTCGTGCTAGACCACGCTGCTGCGGGAGAGCAAGTGGAGCTAGATCACTTCCTGTGGGTACTGAGAAGACGCATGTTGATAGTGGCGTGACATCCTGGCGGGTTTGCTCTCCCGCGCACACCTGAATGGGAACATTGGCAGGGGTGTGAGTGCCTGCCCAATCCATTAGCTCCATCTCTCTAATTTGCCTTATCGTCTTCCAGGTGCCCCGGGAAACCCGGTTTGTCCATCTGTCACGTAAGTGTCGTTTGTGGCATGACATCGGCCTCAGCGTCGCGGAATCCCCGACCTCCATCCTGGCCTTGCTGTGGGCCCTGATTGTCCCTATGGCGTTGGTTCGTCGTTCCACCTCTCCGCACAGCCCGCTTCCGTACCTTTGCACATCAACTTCGTTGCAAATTTTAGCGCACAGCTGTGCTGCGGTACATTCCTTTCGCGTACCCCTGCCCCGTGCCCTCACACATCATTTGCATCTAATCCTATGTGGAACTTTGCAACTCCGCGACCCGGATATGGGGAGTTCCTCATACTTGCTCGCTTCTTTTCACAATGACGAAAGCAGACAGTCACCTTGCGCCCTTTGACCGGATGTGGAGGGGACCTTCCTGGTCCCTACGTGTGCAATCCTGCGGGCACAGCATATAAAGGGTGGCCATCACCAGTGCCAACGTTTTTCTCTGACCCCATCTCGTCCTTCTCCCCTGTCCAGTGATCCCCTCCCATTCCCGAACATGATGAGGCACACACAAATGCCCTTTACTTTTGAGGACCGTACCGGACAGCTGAAGGGCTCGGACTATGATGACATCTATGACCGCATGTTCATCCGCGTCGCTCCTTACCCACATGCTAGCAATAACGCTACGTTAGCCATCTATATCATGGGTCGTCGATCGACACGTCACGCCGACATGCGCCATCTCGAACGACACCCCTCCGTCGTCCTCGAGTTCGGCGGCCCTTCCCTCGGGCTTGGCACGATCCACTTTCTCAAGCCCCCCACAGCCAACGTATCCATTCCCATGAACAGCTATCTTCGCAAAACGGCCCTGTTTGGGGGGTGAGTACCTCTCTTTTGTGTCCCCCCCGTCTTCCGTTCTCACGGACGCTCACACAACACGTGTTCCCTCCCCCCCCCGCAGCTCCCTCTCGAGGAAATTCAGGGCCTCCGACGGACGGGAGTATAGATGGCAATATAAAACGATCGACGACCACGCGTGGTCGGTGCGTTGCTTGTCCTCGTTGCTACCCCACCACGCGATGATTCATGTTTCGTCTCTCCGCCCCTTAGTGCCTCTCGGAAGACAACTACATCATCGCGCATTACGACCTCCGACCGCCAAACGTCCCCGCATACAGCGTCTCGGGCAACACCCTGACCATCTACGAAGCGTATTCACATTTATGCATGGGTAAGCCTCCCGACTCTGACGTGTCTCGTGCGTGGGCGTGGGCGTGGGCGTGGGCTGACACGGATGGCATACTTAGATATATTTGCTTCGCTCACGATCATGCGTTACATCGCCGAGATGCGCTCAAACGACGCAATCTAAGGGGGAAAAAAACGTCACACTGACACACCCTGATGCACGGAACTTGGCGCATATGATGTCCCTCATTCCAAAAAGCCCTCTTTCCACCGCTGATCCGAAAGAACACCCCAGCTTAACCAAAAAGAGAAGAGAAGAGAAGTAAAGGAGAGAGAGAAAAAGAAACAAGTTGGATTCGTTGATTCGCGGTGATGGGGAACGAATATCATGACAGGTACTCTAACCTTTATCCACACATCCTTTTTGGTATACGTGATCGTTCAAAATGACATTGAACTCGGTTGTAGTACCATTGTGCATCATATCTCATGTTTTTTTCATACCTTTTCGCATCTCGCCCGTCTTGGACCGTCTTTCCGCACACTCCCATGTCTCCATAGTTTGCCTTACCGCGCACTCCGTCCCCTGTCGTTCGTTGGTGCAGGGTTTTCGGACCTAGGGACCTCTTCTTTCATACACGCATTCCAGTCAATGACAATATTATAGTCAACGCCACGTTTCCAGAAGGCTTATGTACAGGTTTCCCAATAATGATATTGTTCACGTCAGTCGGGCGCGCAAACTCCTGGACATTGCGTCATGCCTACACTCCGCTCGTGATCCTGAACGGCCCGACCCGGGTCCTATAATCTGAATCCGGATACCTTGACGGCTCCGGGCACGACCTCGTCAAATCGATGTATATATGTATATATATACATATCCCCCAAATACACCCTGCCGAGACGTTCTTGGGTTCGGAGGTGTCAGTGATCGTGATCAGGATCAAGATCAGATAGATGATGGTTTTCGCGCTCGACAGCGACGCGCATATCGTAACGCCCAAGGAGAAGAAGGAAGCGCTGTGATGGCCACTGAAAGGCGCGCATCAAGGTTAGCACACAGCGATGTGACCGGAAGATAGGCTTGCCATCCGTTAGACGCGCGCTCGCAGGTTCGTCCGGATAGAGTGCGCTGTGATCGGCTGGGCCGACCGACGGCTGTACCGTCCGAACGGATACAGGGCGAGTGCGACAGGAGTGCTTTGAGGGCGGATCGGGATCGGTTGTGAAGCACAGGTAGCGCGGGTTGTTCGGCGGCGGAAGAGCGAGTCTAAAGGGGTAGCGTGCGGAACCGAATCACATAAATAACCCCACGCCACACCGTACGTCCTTGAGTTTACTGGGACTGGGAAAGGGTGGCCCTGACGGCGGAGAGTTGGTTCTGCGCCGAGAGCGGGACCGTTCGTTCGTATGGTCCGATCTGCAGCGTAATTGGCTTTAGGGTTCGGGTTCCATCACTAGAGGACTTCCATGCGTCAGGTCATCCGAAGCTTCAAAGGGGTGAGACATACTAATATGAAGTATCATGGATGTCCCATGTGGCACTGTATGCATCGAAGATTTGCAGCAATGGGAATGATGAATGAACGTTGACTGCCCTATGCCCATGTCGATGATAAATCGATCCCTCATCTGGGAGTATCGATTATCCCAAACAACTGTCGACGAGTGAATGGCTCGTGCCAAGATGTTCTGACAGGGTTGGAATGAAAGGCTAGAATCCAGCTGGAGCTGGAATATGTTTCACCACGTACTTCAGATTATGTAAGATGTGTAGGGTGTTCCAAGGAACCAAGATTGATCCGGCGTAAATCACTCGGGCTCCCACTGGCAGATTAGTAGACAGTATACGGAATCCGTTGGTGGAATGGCATCTTGGTCAATCGCATATCTTGCGCGACCCTTTCCCCGCGGGTATAGTCCAGCGGGCCCAACGGATCCCACTCCGGTCGCGTAAAAGAAACATCGACGTGATCTATGCATCATCCACGGACCATGTCATCCGAGGGTTAGATGTACGTCGTACACCACAAACGCGGACGGGGACTGTTTCGGGACGTGATAGGCGAAAATGGACCCGTTATTCTGGCTTGGCTGAACGGCTCGGACCCACAGAGGGGAAAAACGGGACACCTGGCTCTCGGGCGGATGTGGCAAAACGTTTGATGTAACGCTGAAAGACGTGGGTCGGTTCGGTGCCGACGGATAGGCGTTGTTCCACCGATGGCAACGAAGCGTGACTTGTTTGTGGTGAAATTCGACAGATCCTGCCATCTAGCACGGATGTATTTCGAGCGGTGAGACGAATCGATGTGTAGAAAAGTGCATTTTGGAGGGACGTTCCCATGCATTGGAGTTGCGACGATCTAGATCCTAGACGACAAAATAAAGACAATATGCACTTTCATTCGCTGTGAGGCATCCAGGACCATCTTTTTTATCCACCGTCGTTCGCGTCCGAGCTGTTTTGGCGATCGTCCTTTATCGATGTCCGCCTGTGCTTCTAACCATGAATTCATTACGCATTGGCGGAAGTAGTGGTTTACTCAATGCGATAGTCTTGCTATATCGCCGAGATCATCGTGAACGAGAAACGGGTTCCCGTTCTATTTTTTAAATGAGCCACTCTTGGCGTCGCTATAGATACTCTTGACTGATATTGGTTTCTGGACGATCATCGAATGCACCCGGCTTGCCAGCGTGCATGTCTGATGACAACTACGGGCTCGGAGATACCGGTCAACTCTTTGTTTTCAGGAGTAAAGGGCACGGAAAAACGGAGCCGTACGGCGTGGGGATCCATTCGCTGGTTGACCCTAATTGCTCCGGTATCCAGTTTCGAGTTGAGTTGATTCGTACCAACGCATTGGGCCGTCGATGATCCGACTTCTGTTCGTTGGCTGATATTCGAGTTCTAGATGGTGATCAGTCGGCACGGATCCAAGTTGATTCAGAAGTGGGTGCACCTGACGTAGCACCTCGCCTCGGCGACCGGGGTTGGATATGAAGAGTTTGGCGGCAACTGCGCCCGTCGACAGTGTCACTAGCCCTTCATGTGGCCATGCAGAGGTGTAGGGATGCGTCACGACGAAATTTCCACGGTTGCCACCCGACCAAAGTCAGCAATCTCCTTTGACACGGTCACTACACCATCTCTCTTATGCCTTGTTGTCAAGGTACGAGGTTTCTTGGTATGTTTGGATACGCAAGCCTCATGCTTCACAGTGCGGTTGAATTCTATGGCCCGTGCATTCATGTGCGTATTACTCTCAACATAGACTTTTGTAACAGCCTCTGAACGTACAGTGGCTTTACATCGTTACGACCAACAATACAAGACCATTCATCACTAAACTGCGTACCCTCGACCCCTTCGGTATGATCCTATGGAGCAAGTACTTCCGCCTGACTGATAATCACTGCGTCGGAATACACCCGGACAAAATCGTTCGGGTTGACTGTGAGCGACTGCTGCTTCAACCCACCCCCCCGAATGATGGTCAACGTCTCCTGCTTGCTCCTGTTCCAGTGATTCTGTCCGAAGCCCTCGTTCTGTGCAAACTGAGGGACAATGGTGTATTCGGGGCTCCCGCTGCTGTTACTCGTGATGGAAACGCGGAGGTTGCTGACGCCACGGTTGGATACCCAGACCATTTTCTTTCTGTCCTTTTTGTCAGACGCTTCAGGAAATTGCTTTGAAGTCAGCGTGGAGCCTCTGGTACACACAAAACGTGGGCCGTACCGGAGTGAGTGGGAAGAAAGTTATGGATTCCCAGCTTGCTTTGGAGGCCTCTTTTATCCGTTCATGATGGGTTCATTCGATTCAGGTACCTGCGTTCGCCTAGTCACTCTCACTCTACGATAAGGTGGGGATCTCCGGAATCCTTGTGGTCATATGGTTCTCCCCACCAGATCTGGTTGGTCACATGGAAGATTTAAAGCCGGGGAAAGGGTACGCTATACCCTAAGCCCGCATGCGCGGCCCAGATCGCAACGGCATATTCATATTCCTATGGCACTTCCAGAGTCTCGGGCCCTTTGATTCAACGTGGGCCTTCAAAACGAAAAGAGGGGATGGCCACCGTATCGCGGTTCTCACCCCCAAAATTTCGTCATCCAGTGAACGGGATTCAGGACTCGTATCCTTTGGCTATATCTATTGTCGACGCTCACCGCAGCGAGTGGGGACAACGCGCGGCTACTAGTCGCGTCACTCGTCTAGCTAGGCAAGTAGAACGACGCCGAAGATCGGTAACCGGAGCCGTTTAGCTAGTGTATCGCATGACTTGCCAAAGGTGGGGAAATTATCGTGTGCCCTTTCCTCGTCGATACGAACAGAGGTTTCTCCGAGTGTTCTACTAGTATGCACATCTGCCACTTATGACTTGTAATTGATACACATGAGAGGGTGGAGGGAACATTATGTACAGTCCATCAAGTACTAAGGTCCATTGTGAAAGACCAGATTTGAGTTTATGAGTTGAGCTGATATGTAGCATCTGGTTCAAATTTGTTCATTGGCTGATATTTGATTTTTAGATACTAGTAATCAATTGGCATGGATCTAAGCTGATTTGGATGTGATTACACTAGTACTGGACATACTTACCACCTCATCTTGGTGACCAGGGTTGAATATGAAAAGTTTGGTGGTACATAACTGTGCCTGTCTGCATCAACAGCATCACCAATGGTAGTAGAGGTGTAGCTGTAAAGGTTGGAGGGGCTGCAGGGGCTGCACACCCTTGGACAGGTCTGTACAATCCATGGGATTGTTGCTGACGTAGGTATGAACAGGAATGGGGACAAGGCTTCTTCAAGTTGGTTTGTTTCAAGGATGCTCACATGCCACTTCAAAATGTGGCTCAGGCTGAGTACTGGGGTCCATCCATTCACATGTGTCATAGTACATTATACATTTCAGACAAAAATGGAGATTCTACTGGCAGGACACTTTCACGACACAATACTGCATACTAGGATGTAGCTATAAAATTTTAATACATATATCAGACAGGAGAAAAACAAGAAAACATACCAAGTCTATGTTTTAAAATAAATGCAAGATAGTCATCCTGGTCCTGAGATACTAAGGAAGAAAGCTCTGCCTTGAGAGTATTATATGAGCTATTCAACCTGGAATATGCTTCATTCAAAGCAGTGTCCAAGGTAGCATCAGTAGTCATATATAGAACAGTAGCACATTCCAAAAGTAAGATGGAAACTGTGAATAAATAAGTTAAAATGCAAGTAAATAATTGTTCTCCTACCAAGCAAAGTATACTGTGGTATGTGACCACCATTGAAAGTGTCTGAACCAATCTAATATATGTACATGTATCAACAAAAAGCATAATGATTAACAATTGAAATACCTTGCCAATCATTGAACTGAGGATGTCAGCAATGTGGTTCTATGGGATACATGTAAGCACAAAAAATAGTATAGCCATTGCATGCCATTACTCACATGCTGTAGAGAAAGAATGGCAGAGAATCATAAATTGTGTCAAGCTACCATACAAGATCACTTACTTCCTGAAAAGAAAGAATAGCAAAGAAATCATCAGGCATAGAAATATAGCTATGAAAAGTTACAACACACATTCTGGGAATGATACAGAAAGCATGAGTCTTGGAATAGCCATCACATGATATCACTCACCCCCTGAAGAGCATGAATGGTACATAAACCATAAGTCTTGGGATAGCAGCCATCACATGATCACTCACAAACTGGAGAGCAGGAATGGCACATAAACAATGAGTCTTGTAATAGCAGCCATCACATGATATCACTCACATCCTGGAGAGCAGGAATGGCACATAAACAATGAGTCTTGGAATATCAGTCATCACATGATATCACTCACATCCTGGAGAGCAGGAATGACACATAAACAATGAGTCTTAAAATATCAGTCATCACATGATATCACCCACCAACTGGAGAGCAGGAATAGCACATAAACCATGAGCATTGGAATAGCAATCATCACATGATATCACCCACCAACTGGAGAGCAGGAATAGCACATAAACCATGAGCCTTGGAATAGCAGTCATCACATGATATCACTCACTCCCTGGAGAGCAGAAATGGCACATAAACTGTGAGTCTTGTAATAGCAGCCATCACATAATATCACTCACATGCTGGAGAGCAAGAATGGCACATAAACCATGAGTCTTAGAATAGCAGCCATCACATGATATCACTCACATCCTGGAGAGCAGGAATGGCACATGAATCTTGGAATAGCAGCCATCACATGATATCACTCACATACTAGAGAGCAGGAATGGCACATAAACCACGAGTCTTGGAATAGCAGCCATCACATGATATCACTCACCAACTGGAGAGCACATAAACCATGAGTCTTGGAATAGAAGCCATCACATGATATCACTCACCAACTGAAGAGCAGCAATGGCACATAAACTATGAGTCTTGGAGTAGCAGCCATCACATGTGTCACTTACCTCCTGGAGAGCAGAAATGGCACATAAACCACAAGTCTTGGAATAGCAGCCATCACATGATATCACTCACTGGCTAGAGAGCAGGAATGGGACATAACCATGAGTCTTGGAATAGCAGCCATCACATGATATCACCCACAAACTGGAGAGCAGTAATAGCACATAACCATGAGTCATGGAATAGTAGCCACCACATGATACCACTCACAAACTGGAGAGCAGTAATAGCACATGAATCTTGGAATAGCAGCCATCACATGATATCACTCACATCCTGGAGAGCAGGAATGGCATATAAACCATGAGCCTTGGAATAGCAGCCATCACATGTGTCACTTACCTCCTGGAGAACAGGAATGGCACATTAACCATGAGTCTTGGAATAGCAGCCATCACATGATATCACTCACAAACTAGAGAGCAGGAATGGCACATAAACAATAAGTCTTGGAATAGCAGCCATCATATGATGTCACTCACCAACTGGAGAGCAGGGATGGCACATAAACCATGAGTCTTGGAATAGCAGCCATCACATGATATCACTCACATCCTGGAGAGCAGGAATGGCACATAAACTGTGAGTCTTGGAACAGCAACCATCACATGATATCACTCACCAACTGGAGAGCAGGAATGGCACATAAACCATGAGTCTTAGAATAGCAGCCATCACATGATATCACTCACTCTCTGGAGAGCAGGAATGGCACATAAACCATGAGTCTTGGAATAGCAGCCATCACATGTGTCACTTACCTCCTGGAGAGCAGGAATAGCACATAAACCATGAGTCTTGGAATAGCAGCCATCACATGATATCACTCACCTCCTGGAGAGCAGGGATGGCACATAAACCATGAGTCTTGCAATAGCAGTCATCACACAATATCACTCACATCCTGGAGAGCAGGAATGGCACATAAACCACAAGTCTTGGAATAGCAGCCATCACATGATGTCACTCACAGGCTGGAAAGCAAGAATGACAGAGAAAGCATCAGCCTTGAAATGACCTCTATCACACAATATTCTTCACCTTCTGATTGTCAGAATGTATGAAAGATCCTTTATTACAATTTCAACCCCAAGATAAATACCATTCTACTCACTTTCTGATAGCCAGCAATCCATTGCATATGTATATGCAATGCACATAACAACATACTATTAGACTTCATCTCTGGCCAAGGAATCAGAGCCCTACCAGTACCTAGTGTATTCTGTCAATCATAGATTATTACTGCTTAAATCAGCTTACATACCCATGTGTGTGGAAAGCAATTTACACATGACTTGACTATTGATATTTGGTTGCCATCAAGTCTTACCCTGCACCTGGTGAGGCATTTACCTAGGATTCAGATTAGGCTCACCTTCTCAATGAACTCCTCACACTCCTCTCAAGGTTTCCTCTTTGGATAGCAAGTAACATTAGTGTCACCACTTTGTTACTCAAGGCATTTTCTGTTTCTGTAATCAGGGTGTCACAATGTGCACCAATCTTGTGCATCTCTGAATATAAAATACAGTCACAGACAACACCAAAGATGATAATGAAACTTACTTTGCAATCTAACATGTCTTGTTGACTCTCCCTTTATTACATTCCAGTATTCATCCTGAAAAATCTTCTCTGCCCTATCTGCCACCTCCTTTTGGGATACACTAGCATTTCTTCCAGGGTTGTCCTCCAGCTTTATCCTGACATCACGTTTGAATTGGTCATACTTCGTGAACACTGCAATCACAGGCACTTTCCATGCCATGTTGAGTCCTTGAACCCATATTACACATAATGGAGCACATACCATTCTTATCCGGACAGATGGCGCCAAAGAACTTCATGTCAAGGCTAGGACGATCGTTCTCCATTGGAATGCAGTACCTAGAAACTATACTTCAGCCGGCGCATCCTAAGGATCGACTTCACAAACCAGATCGCATGTAATCTATCCTGTAATCGGCGTGCAGTTGCCTTCTCTCGCACAAAGTCCTGCACAATTTGTAACTCGTCTTCATGTCCGGCCTCGAATCCACACGAATCATGGAAAACATATCCATCGTGATTGGTGAACACAAGCTCGTCTCTGATGTGATGATTGCCGCGCTTGTTGAGGGTTGGTCGTTATCTGCATTCACACTCACAGAGTGTCGACTGACCTCAGCAGTGGGATCGAGCTGGATCTAATCAAATGATAAGATCAGAAACAATCGGAAGTAAGTAACTTGGACCAACCTCTTCACGAGTATCACCGCGAACCCTATATATCTTCGGGCTCTGCGTCGTTTCGCAGACTCTCTGTAAAATGGACGTTTTCCCCGCATTTGCCCGACCAACGATAAGAACTCGAAACTTGACATTTGGCACACGAAGACCTAGGCGCTCCTGGCTCATGGTTGCTGGTAGTGAGAAATCGAAGTTGGTGAAAAGTAAACGGGGAGGAGGAATGGGATGAGCGAACGGGTTGAAAATGCGGCGTGAGCACGAACGCTATCGCAGCTCTCGTTTCGTTGTCCGACTCGGATTGTTCCAAAAGAAGCGTCGACCGTTATGGGTGACCGCGGCAGCTGGCAAGACGAAGGTTGAACGTGAATCTCGGTCACGGTGGAGAGTGGTCAAGGAAGCGAGTTGTCGAAGGCGATGGTGGACTCGCCCAACCTAATGGAACGAGTCAGAAAGACTGAACAAAGAGATGTATGAAGTAGCTACCACGGTACCCGCAGTAACTCCAGTTCCCCAAACACGCGGGAACTTCGGATTATAATTGGACGCGGCGGCGAGGAGATAGCACCGATGATATTTATATCCGAACCGTGACCAGCCCACAGAAGGACGAATGCAAATTGTACTTGACATGCCAACTTACTTAAAGGGTAGAGGTCCGTGACTCGGTCCTACATGGTAGTACGGACCTCCTGTTGTCAAAGTACGAGGTTTCTTGGTACGTTTGGATGCTCACATACTACTTCAAAGTGCATTCTGAATCATGTGCGTCCTCTCAACATAGATTTTTGTAGTAACCTTTGAACGCACAGTGGCTTTACATCATTACAACCAACAATACAAGACCATTCAAATCAAATAAACCATGATCCTACTTACGCAGCCAACACGTCCGCCTGACTGACGATCACCGCGTCGGAATACACCCGTACAAAGTCGTTCGGGTTGACCGTGAGCATCTGCTCCTTCCCACCCTCCCGAAGGAGCGTCAACGTCTCCTGCTTACTCCTCTTCCATCGATTCTTTCCGAGGCTCTCGCTCGCTTTAGACTGCGGGACGAGGGTGTACGCTTCGGCGCTCCCGCCGCTCTCGTTCGTGAGCGACACGTAGATGTTGTTGGCAGCACGGTTGGACACCCAGACCATTTTTTTCCCCCTCTGCTTTATAAAGGTGCTGGGCTCTCAAGTCAGCGTGGAGCCCCCTCTGATGCACGGGAAACGTGGACCGTACCAAGGTGAGCGTGAAGAAGTTGTCCATCCAGCTTGCATTCCAGCTCCCTTTTTTATGCGCTCGCCCATGATCGGGCCCCGGGTTTATGTTACAGTGTTACAGTAATGTTATCCGGTTCGGGTACCTGCCAGCGCGCCGGCCCAGTCACTTTCCACGATAAGGTGGGGATCTCTGGTACATATCCCTACTAAGTATGGTCATATTGCTCACTTTGGTCAGATCTGACTGCACCGCAGGGCGGATTTAAAGCGGAGGAGAGAAGAGTACGTTATGCATACCCCCCAAGTCTGCATGCGCAGCGCGCGCAGGGACATATTCCCATCAATGATGGAGTCACAGGCGGCCCCATGTGACCCATTGAATGTGGGCCTGGAACGAAAATAGTCCCGAAATTTGGGGATTGTCCTCACTTCAGAAGTCTCTTCACCCAGCGAATGGGACTCTAGACTCGTACCCTTTGGCTCTGTGCATTTTCGCTGACAACGCGTGGCAGTCGCGACACTCCTAGCTGAAGGTAGAACGAAGTCCCAACGCCGAAGATCGGTTACCCGAACCGTCCCACTAGCGCATTGCACAACTCGCCAAAGGGGGAAGAACAACAGAAACCTCTTCGAGTGTTCTATGTACATCTGCCTATGACTGGTAATCGATACATGTGAAAGAGTAGAAGAAACATTATGTATGGTCCACCATGGTCCATGTGCATACGAGTAAACAAAAGGATGATGTTGATATCTTGGATATGCACGAGGTTCTTCCCATCTTCTATGCCCTCCGCAACGCTCACACTGCCTGCGCCTCGTAAAACCTCTTTGCATCTGTCAGCAGTGCCCTTTCCATCCGGTTCCACCACCCTTCCAACACCCGCCGCTCCCTCTCCCTCGCCTCCCCAACAACTCTCTTAACTGTGACCCGAAAGACCGCCGAGACGGGGCGATGATCCGACACGTTCACCTCCCACCTCCGATACCCCATCAACACCACCCTCTCCTCCTCCCTCGATCGCCACAACACCCGGTCACACCACGCCGGCACACGGCGCTTCTCCGACGTATCAAACGCGTCCGAATTCCGGTCGTACTTGTATGTGGGGGCAAACGTAAGTGAGCCTTCATGGAAGGCACGGAGCCGAAAGGCGCGGTTGTGCTTCATTTCTTTGTGTAGTTGGTCGTGCGTGAGGAGCGAAT
>JBBPRR010000135.1:0-39851 GCA_038093115.1 Hortiboletus flavorubellus
GGGAGACCGATTGCGCAGGGGAGACTGACACCGCTGTTGGGGGAGGCCACACCGCGCCTGATCGTGACGAGACCGAGTCGAGCGGCGGTCGAGTGCGATACCGTGCGGGGACGGTGGGAGAGGGTGGGGACGGTGAGGAGGACGGGGAGACGAGGAGGAGCGGAAGAGAGGGTGATATGTAGCGTAAGAGCTGCCAGCCCTAAATAAATGTAGGGTGTAACATCTAGACCTTACTTTGTTCTTCACCATGGCCCAAGCAGCGACAATGGGACCCCCCTCTCCGCGCGAGACCCGTCGCTCAGGAAGACGCTCCGCCCCCTCCGCATCCGCGAGCACCTCCAAATCCCCAGACTCGCCCGCCCCAGAGTCCGCACCAAGACCCAAGGACTCATCTGCCCGCTCTGCTCCACCAAACACCAACCCAAATGGCCGCACAAGGCGTCCAAAGCAGGAGGATATCGACGACCCCATCCCCAACAAGAATACTCACTTGAACGGCAGCACCTCAAACCATGCCAACGCCAACGGCAGGTCAAAACGCAGGGGTAAGGAGAAAGAGAAACCACCCCCGATAGATCAGCTCGTCGAATCCGTCCCCTCCAAACATTCCTCTACCTCTGCAGGCACGGCCGAGCCTCAGGACGACGACACGGAGGAACAGGGTATCACGCGTTGCGTATGTGGTATGAACGGTCCGTCCCCACTGCCCCCTCCCAGTCCCGCTCCCTCATCCCTCATCCTCTCGCCAGAGGACGATGCCGAGGGTGGTGAATTCATGGTCCAGTGCGAAATATGCAACGTTTGGCAACACGGCCTTTGCATGGGCTTCGAGTCGGAAGCCCAGCTCGCTGCAGCGGCCGACTACTACTGCGAACAATGCAAACCAGAGCGTCACCAAGATCTTCTCAAGTTTGTCCCTTTCCCTAGCTCCATATCGTCAGTGCCTTGACTCCACTTCTCCCTATCTAGACGGCTAGCAAAGCTAGTCCGTGATTCATCAACCCACTCGCGCAACACAACCTGCCGCCCCTCTCGTTCTCACTCCCCCAGTCATCTGCTGAAACCCCCAAAGAGACGCAATACGATGAATAGCCGTGATGCCGCATTCGACGAGAGCTTGAAAGAGCTTATCGAAGCAACCGCCGCAGAAGCGGCAGCTGCAACAGACCCCCCAAAGCCCGGCGTAAACGGCTGCACAAGTGGTCAAAGTGAAGTGCCTGATGATGACTCGAATAGTCGGAAGAAGCGAAAGCGCGGGGAAGACGATGTGTGCGTTCAGCCTGCCAATTTTAGATCCAACATTGGCTCACACTGTTCTGTAGCCCCCCCAAAAAGCGTACAAGGTCGGCATCAAGTGCCTCGGATGGTGCTGGTGCAGCCGCCTGCGTTGTTCCCGAAGAGCTACCACCACCCACCAAGCGCTCTACAGGCGGGAAATCCGGAAATTCTCGCAATCGACGAGGTGGTCCACGCAAGGCCGTCCCCACGCATCATGATGTTGTCGCCTCCGTTGAGGACGAAGGTATGTGTCCGAGCCAACCCATTGAACATGGTCCGCTTACCGACGTGACCCAGGCAGCGGTCTGAGCAAGCGATCGACCCAAACGACCCGCGGTAGAGGTGGTCCTACGCCAAAACGCCCCCCTGTGTCCTCTCACGCGCCAATTAGCGCCACTCAGGATATCTCGAGCAAGCGAAATCATTCCGGGGCCGGAGTGGCAAACAGTTCTGCCGAGAATTCTCGAGCATATCGCAATTCCCATGCCTACGCGATCTCCCAACAGCCTCTCTTTACGTCATGGAACTTGCCGGACTATCTGGCCCACCTCGAACACATGCTCCCAACGGATATACCGCGCCCGCTCGAAGTCCGCAGTCTGGCTATTGGCCCTGGTGGAAGAGAGTCTCTGGAGAGGACGATGGAAAGAGGAGTCAAGGTCAAGTGGCCAAGCAAGCGCACGAGCGTCGGAGACATGAATAAGCGTGTTCGCGCGCTTGTGGAATGGGTGGGCAGGGAGCAGGCAGGCGCGCTCGACCGTGGCCGTAGGAGGGATGCTTTGGAAAGAGCGTTGAAGGGCAGCACGTCAGGGGCAGGCGACATCCTCCCTGATTCGACCGTCCCTGACGATCGTGATGCGGGAGGGGGCCGTGTGGGACGCGGGTCACCCGCAGTGGTTGACAATTCTTTTGAAAACACCGCTAATCCACACGCCGGCGAATCAATACCGACAAAACCAGCTTCGTTTGGCCCAACTGCTCAGCAGTCGACGATGAAGATGATGGAGGAGCTGATGGAGGAGCTGATCAACTTCCAAGAACGATTTGGGCCAGGAGTAAAAAGTAGAGATCGGGAACGGCGGCCAGCATCATGACTCATCTGTATGCGAGACCCACAGGGGGTGCTTAGTGTTGATTTCTGCACGATATCTTTTTGTTGTTCTCTTATAATGGTACACATGGCAATGTTTGGCAACAGCCTCTAGGACAAACAACCGCGCACTATGACATCGACCTCCACACGTGCTTCCTCCCCGGGCCTCTCCAGCCATGGCGACCACGCCGGCGAGGACCATGGCGGCGACTATTCCGCCCGCATGGAGGAACTGTTCGACGGCGACGAAGAGGAGCACCGGGACGAGGAGGAAGAGTTTCTCTACGATGGCGTCGACGCCGAGCAAGTCACCGGTACCAACTACCGGGAACAGTTGCGCGACGTCCTTGGGACAGACGACACCTCAGACGTATTCGAGGAAGAGGAAGTAGAGCGCTCTCTTCTTAAGGAGGATCCTAGTGAAAAGTTTGGTGATGCGGGTGCCGGAGAGCCATCTGTCAGTACCGCTTGCTACCTCGTGCTGATGAGATGTGACTGATGGGTACGTAGGAGCACGCGCAGATCGCTCTCGATTCTGCAAATTTTCCCCAGTCCCCTCTCGCTCAGCCCGCCATGGCTGCGCTCCCTCCAGAACCTCTGCTTGCTCCACCCCACTCGCTCGGCGATCCCGTTGAGCCCTTTTTACTCCCGAGCGTGTCTAGGCTCCGTTCATTCGCTCACGGGAGTCCCCAGAATGAAGTTAACTACAGCTTACCCCCTGATGCCTCGTCCGTAATTGGTTTTGCTTCACCCCCCTCCCGCATTTCCGATATTTCCAGAAGTCCTACTCCTAGCGCTGGCAAGAGGACATGGAGGAACTATCTCAAAGTTGAAAGAGAGGTGTTCAGGTGGACGGTGCTTCAAAGCGTGGGCAACCAGTTGTATGGAAAACGGCCGTCGAGAGCTGCCATTGTCTTGGGAGCATCCAATCTAGGCTCCCCCACGGTTCTAGCTGCCAACGGTCTCATCTGTGTGGGGACAGATGCTGGCCGTATATTTGTTTTCGATTTCAAGCAAACACTGTTAGCCATATGCGGCAATGATGCTTCAGGTTGCTATTTGCTTGTTCTCTGTGTCAGTCATGTGCTCACGCTGTGAAAGCCAGCACAGTAGGGTCTACGTCTGCTGTTGCGTTATCTCACGATCACACCTACCTTGCCTCGGGCCATGTCTCTGGATATATCCAGATTTTTGACCTGAAGAATCCGCAAATACCCGCGCGCATTGTTGCTCCACCATCGGTTCAAGCGATTTTATCGGGACGGCAGGAAGGTCATCTCACAGGCTCCCGCATTGTCAACGTTAGCTTCGTTGCAGGTCGTCACACAGCTATCATCTCAGCTGATGAGAATGGGTTAGCTTTCTATCATAGTCTGGGCAAGATTCTGTTTGTAGAGGCGTCAGATACCATCCGGATTCTGGGGAACTATCCCCAAGAACACAACCACGAAGGTACTACCTCGATTTCTGCCTTAAGCGCGCCAGGCGCCCGGTCTTTTCGGCGGCGCAAACCTCACAATATTCTGTTGGCGATGGCCACGTTACCCCTGGGCACTGTGGCACATCCAACCGACACATATCAAATTGTTGCGCTGCTTACCACTAATAAGCTGGTTATCGTTGGTCTGAAGCCCTCGCCGAAGACGTGGCTGAAACGAGCACGCCCCGACGATGCGGAATTTACTTCGTTGGGACGGAGAAGGGGCACGTTAGCATGGTTTCCGAGTATCAACTCTTTGCAAGGACCAAAAGACGTTGGTAGTGACAAGAAACATCCGACGCTAGCCTACTCATGGGGAAAATCTGTTCGCCTTTTACGAGTTTCTGAGGCAATGGTGAAACAATCAATGCCCAACCCGCGCACAGGGAAGACCCGCGAAGTGGATATCGGAACACTTGCTTTTGAAGATGCCGGGAATTGGACGGTGGACGACACAGTTGTTTCCCTGCAGTGGTTGAATGCGAACGTTCGTCCTACTTGTTGAGGGCAACACTGAATTTGGACTGACCATCATCACAGCAACTGTGTGCCTTCACAGCAGCCACGCTCAGTGTATACGATGTTCGTACCTCCATCCTTATCGAACATGTACCCTTCAACGCTTCGATGTTGGTTTCACCATCTCTGGGCTCCACGACTGATGGGTCGATGTCGTACTCCGAATCCCTCAGCGACGTTGCTCATTGTATTCGGGCTTACAAGGGAAGGATATTCCTATTAGTTAGTCACTGCTGCTGTATCTTGGGGTGCGATACTAACCTCGTGCAGTGTCGCGAGGAACTTCAAGTCGGAACAATGCTCACTTGGGCCGACAAGGTCTTGTCCCTGGTCGAGCAAGGCGATTTTCTCAGTGCAATTGAGCTCACGCGCTCGTACTATACCGGGGAAGCACCCGGCAACCGTAATGGGCTGCCGGATGCCCCTCAAGAACAGAAAGCAGTTCTTGGACAAAAGTTGCACGAATTGATGGTGGCGTCCGCCAAATACGCGTTCTCCGAAGATAGGATGACAGATGGTACCCATTCTACCCCGGATGGCAGAGGTGTCGATCGATCGTCTCTTTTCGAAGGCCTAGTCACGAGTTGCGCGCGTTCCTGCATCGCCCTCGATATCTACGATTTCTTATTCGAAGATCTGTTCCAACATTTTGAAGATGCTGGAATAACTCAGATCTACTTGGAACAGCTTGAGACGTTTGTGCTAGGAGGCGCCATCGATTCTGTGCCCCCACGCATAACCCAGCGACTAGTGGCGCTCCACGATGACTCTGGCGAGCCCGCTCTAGCCGAACGAGTGATTTGGCATATAGACCCTTCATGTTTGGACATCAACCAAGCCATTCGTCTATGTCAGACTCATCAACTTTGGGATGCCTTGATATATGTGTACACACGTGCCCTACAAGATTATGTCGCCCCAATAGCGGAGCTTATCTCTCTCATTCGCCAACCTCCCTTTCTTCCTGGAGATCCGTTGGTCCCCAATGGCGCAGGTGTGCGGCGCACGGCTTTGTCACTCCGCAATGCATACAAGATCTTTCCTTACCTGATCAACATTCTCAGTGGCCAGACGTATCCAAGTGGCGAACCTTTACCGTCCGATGAAGCTGAGCGCGCCAAGCATGATGTATACGACTTCATATTCAATGGAACGTCCACTGTCTGGCCCTCCGAAGGTGGTCACCTGATCCTCACGGGAGATGGAGCAGAGCCCACGTACCCTTATGCCCGATTACTCCTCCGCTTCGACGCGGAGTCGTTCCTCCACTCTCTAGACATCGCCTTCGAGGACTCGTTCCTTACAGACTCCCCTGACATTAGCAGGCTATCGATCGTTAAGATCTTGCTGGATATCGCATCGTGTCAGGATTTACCGCTTTCTGCCACTATTTTCATCAACATTTTCATTGCGCGAAACATCCCAAAGTATCCGCAATACATCCGCGTTGAAGATATTGATCCTCGCGTTCCCTATAACCTCCTCGTATCCCTCGCCACTTCCCCCGACCCCGAAACACGAGAGGATCGCCAGCTCGCTGCTGAATATCTCTTATCAGCCTACACACCTCATGACAGCTTTGAGATTGAGAACATATTCGAACAGGCAGGCTTTTACCGCATTTTGCAAAACCGGCGTCGACACGAGCGTCAATGGACACAGCTCCTGTCCAGCTACTTGCTTGATCCAAGTTTGCAGTCAGCATCACTGCTTCCCTACGTTGAAGAAGTTCTCGACCTCTCAAGATCGGGTAATTTCGGCGTTTTGCCCCAAGATATTCAGAGTGCGCTTTCGGATGCCCTCGGTCACCTCCTTACACTCGACCTGCAATCAACTGTTACTCTAGTCGAGAAGTTTGCCCCGAAACTGCACGAAACTGCTCTCAATATCGTGGATCCTACGGATGATCGCCGGCGTTACGACTACCTGCTTCATCTAATCAACTCGCAGGTGTCGGATGGAGAAAATATCACTTCCCCGTATCCCTTAGATCACCCACACATCAGCGAACCCCTTCGCCTACTCTTCATCGAGTTGCAGTGTCGGTATATGCCGTCGGGTGTCATCGAAACCCTAGATCGCATGCGAAATGACCTCGATTGGCCGGTGGTAGAACGAATTTGTGAACAGAACCACGCATATGGGGCAGTGCTTTGGGCACTGAACCAACGAGGTCAACCGCGAGATGCTCTGGCGAAAGCTGAAGGGTTCGAAAAGCAGTTGACACAGAGAATCGCCCGAGCCGTCGTCCGCTTGGACTCCAGCGACGCGAACGTCGACGAATCGGTTGATGCTCTGAGAGAGATCGGACAAAGAGGGACGAGTATATGCTTGGAGCATTCGAGCTTGTCAGCCACAACTGCTGTCCCACTCGAAGACATCTGGTTTCAGCTGCTCAGCAGTCAGCTTCATTCCGTACAAGTCGTGTCTAATCTGCACTTGGTTGACGATGTTGGTGGTCATCGAATGAAGACCATGGTCCTTTCAAGCTTGCGAGATCTAGTGCAAAATACGTTTGCGTCCTTGGTCACCATCAGCTCTACTCGAGCGGTCTCTTTTCCACGCTTATTCAAACGACTAGTTGACCCCGGACTCTATGCAGACTCCACTCCGGGAACGCCCTACACGGAATTTAGGACGATCTTAACGGGGATGTTGGAGTCTTATCGCAGTGATGGGGATATGCTATCCATTTCTCAGAAGCTGCTCCATCGGGATGTGTTCGATACTGTCGAAGAGTATACGAAGGAGAAGATGCGAGGGTGGTCGGTCCAACATATCTGTTCACACTGCCACCAGACATTGTTGCAGCACGAAAGGTTAGGCGGTACGAATCCGACGAACATCAGTCTAACTGTCGCGCGTACGGCTATATACCATACTTCCTGCCAGCATTGATAGCGGTATCTTAGATTATAATGGACTCTGCAATTCTCATGATTCTATTAGAATTATTATTCGAGGTCTTGAATGATGAACCCGGGAGATCGACACTCACCATCGACAAGTTCGCTTTGAACCATTTGGGAGAGTTGTAGGTAACTCTCAACCGAGGTGATATCTACACCCACGGATTTTCCGTCCTGACCGAATGCTTCGACGTCTATTATCATCTGGGTCCGAATGCGCTCTTCATCGCGGTCATCATCCTTGCCTGCGCTGGCGCCACCGAAAATACCCAGAGTCGACTTTTTTCCTTTCTTGAGACGCCTTAATGATTCCTCCGTCTTCCTCATCGCCGTCAAGTATTGGGTATATCTAATAAGAGCAAGAATCAGTGAACATCTGCCGCTGCTTCATCGACACGGAGCAACTACCTTTGGCAAACGCTGTCAAACACTTCCGTGGCGGATTCCTTGAGCAAGCTTTCGCGCAGACGGTCACCTGCGACGTTTGAGCTTCCGATACCAAAGAATCCTTTGACTGGACGGAGAATTAAAGGTACGAAGTAACTGGGCTCTGTTGGCGTCCGCTTGCTGGACATGGCCCGGAATTGAGACGGAATCGAGCGAACAGGTAAAAGAGAATCGCATGCTCGTCGAGACAGTAACTGGATGACCTGTTTCGTCACCTGTTCAGCCAAAGAACTTAGAGAATTTAGCTGCTCTCTGAGCGCAACTTCACAGGTCCCAGTTCAGTCAGTCTAGATAGCACCAATGTCGGGGAGGTGCGCACCTTCTGGATCGATGTACATATGCTGAGATGGAGCAAGGTCGGGGAGCGCGGAGCTAATCTCGTCCCTCCAAAGAACCAAGACTTGCCGAGTCATCGCTTTGATGTCAACAAGGATGATTGCGTATTGCTTCAGGAGATCTTCTATAGCATTATTCTCCGGAACAGCTTCAGAAGATGCTTGTGGGGTAGACGAGCGACTCTGTAAATTTAATCCACCAGCTCTGTAAGTCGAGTATCATACGAGGAAAAAAAAACGACAACCGGAGACGTGGCTTGTGCAACCTCAGTTTGGGGAAGTACAGTCTCGAGCCAGGTTCTGTATCTGCCGAGAAGCTGAAGGGGGTTTCGGTGGACACTAAATAATTGACGCCGAACAGTTCATACCTGCAGGGTCAATCTCCAAAAACGATGCGCCAAATCTGGGGTGAAAATTTCGGCGCTCCAGCATGAACTTATAGCTGCCCACACGCTCTCAGCCTGAAGCATCAGAAACACAGAATGCCCTTACACGACGGCTCAAAATCGACTAGTAAGACCCAAAATGCACTCGCTTACCAACGTTGGTGAAATGAGGACTGATAACCGTAGTGCTTAAGCTATCTTCTAATTTACCGACGATGTCCTTCCAGCGAAGTTGGAAATAGATTGGCAACTGCCAACGTTTGCTGAAGGAAGCAAAGACTGGATGAGATCTCATCGCTTGAACTGATTCTGTAGATGGCGCTATGAATTCAAGGGCATGGATAAATGCCTGTGCTGCGGTATGACGCTAGAGCCACGAGTATAAGTGAATTTATCGCAATCATTGGGTGATCAACAACCTTCAAAAATTCATCAGGGTTCCCTGCAGCAAAGACTACCAACCCCAATTCATCCATAATCGCCTGTCCGATTTCGGGCCAAATGATATTCGCCATTATATCAAAACCTTCATCAGCGTGCGTCGTTACCCCGATACTACTCGGTAACACAGCTGCGGAAATCGAATCCATTCGCGCTGGATTGCTCTTGGTCGAAACATGCTCTGCTATCTGCACAATGCGGCGTAAATCTCGATCGACAAACCGAAGGATTTGATTGAATAACTTTGCCAGCGGGTCGTTGGATTCGTCTAGATATGGTATCGGAGAAGCAGTATCCCTAGAATCGAATGGATTTTGTTTGGACGAGAAGGCAGTGAACGGAGTGTATGGCGTTCGAGGTGGGAGAGAGCTTGGAGGCGCACGGCTCGGCAAAGGGGTGTGGGGTATGATGGGCGAGTGTGGAGCGGCCAATGCATCTGGATGTATTGACTATATATGTGTTAATATGTGCCCATCTCTCTACTAGACGGCTACCAACCTTTCTAATATATGGTAAGACGACAGTCTTCTTGATTATATCTTCCGCGGTTCTCCAAAGGCACAATGTATCATAAACGCACAAACACTCGGTCAGGTCAGCGAGTAGTCTGGCCTTCTCGAGTTCGGACGTCTTTCCTTCACCAGTCCCTGTCAAGGTTGTCAATATGCTGTAAAAAAGGTGGTCCAGATCAGATGTCAAAGTATCTCTGATGCGGTCGATGCTCTGTCAGGGTAACGGTTTGACTGGATCCCAGATAAAATAAATATCAACGAACCCACTGGATCTCTTCGACGTAGGCACACTTTTCCGCGCGTGCCTTGGAGACGAGGTAGAGAAGTTGAGTATACTCAGTTGCCACTCTGGATAGGTGTTTGCCTCGGGTACCGGGTGATCTGGAAGAGTAGTCGTTCTGAAGAATTCGTGCTCTGAAGAAGCGACGTACTTTCCAGAACCAGCTCCAGTTACCCCAGAAAGATGGGGAGGGATCTCCGCGTGATTTGGTTTAGAAATCAGCAAAAGAGACTCGAGGCGCGTGATAGACTCGGATATCTTGAGAACATGACGAAGCAACGCCTGAAAGGGACAGTCGTCATTCTACTGCAAATCCTGGAGGAAGAAACGATTGTGGACCATTTCATCGCGCAACTTTGATCTCGCATCTAGTTCGGCCCGAATGGCATCCTGAGTGGTTTGGAGACATTGACGAGAAACCTGTTTGATACGTTAGTTTGTATGCAAGCGTGTTTCATGCCCACACACACCCGTATTTGTTCCCTGAGACCATTCAGAGGTGCCTTAAGCCTACCCATCCTGGCGCCTTCCCCTCGCAGGTCTGTGCTTAGGCTGATGAAATCTTCATAGTCGTCGTTGATCAGAAGGACCAACTCCTCCTTGAGGGAGGACAAGTACTCTCTGAGTTCCGTTCGAAGTTCCGGAAGTGATGTGTACGAGCGAGAAAGAAGGAACTTCTCGACATCAAATGTCTCAGCTGCCAGAAATTCGTTGTCATGGGACAAGGGAACGTATATCGGTAATTCAGGCTGTGGTAAGTGCTCGCTTCCAGAAAACCGAGCGACAGAAGAAACACTTTGATGCGATTCGAAAGCCATAGTGACGCGCTCGTTTTGTGCTCACCGGCTATGCGCACCAACGCTATTTGGCAATGGCTTCCGTTTCAAACACGATCAAACACACATAAATAAACCCAAGAGGTTTCTGTCGCCCCAAAAAATTGTGGGAAAGTGCAGCCCCCAACTCTCCGGAAAATGCCATTCCGGTCTCAACTGAGCCTCTTCGGCGATCTTCAGTTCCATTGGCTTCGTCGAAGTGCCAATCAACGCGTCTATGTTGTTGTTGTTGTTATTATTCTTATTGGGTGTCAAAGGATGCTGATGCATAGTATCTACAGCGTTCTCGTGTCCCATCCCATCTCCTTCCACCATTTTATTGTTTTCGTGTTCAGCTCCGAAAAGAAAAGCTCATCGAGCAACCCGGCCCCGTGTCCCTTTCGAAAAACGTTGTCATCAAATTCCCACAGCAAACGGACTCGGATGCTGGAATGTCCTGAGGTCGAGGTTGAGGAGATGGGCGAGAGAACTCGAATGGCCAACGACGATACAGGACGTCGAGCGCACGAGCGCGTCGACGAACCAACAGTCGGGATCACCAGGTGCACTCCAGAGCATGCCGCTTGAGGGGGAGTGCATAGGTCAAACGAGCGGCAGCAGCACCGGGTTGACTACGCGGAGACGGTCCAGCCAACGAAGACCAGGGTGAGCGCCCGAAGTGCATCACGCGACCACCTAGACGGAGACACTGGGTCGACAAACACAACCAGACCGTCGAGAGACCCTGCGGACACGACGGGCGGCGCCCAGACACACCCACAGAGCCACCCGACATGCCCAAGGGGGCGAGTGGGCGAGCTGAGGGTCGAGACGGCCATATCAAAGACATCTAGGGACCACGTTGATGGCGCAAAACGCGGCGGTGATGAACTGAGCCGACCAAGGAAACCACCAGACGGACCATGTGAGCAGGTTGACCGACGAGGGCGGAGAAGGTCGAACTGGGCCTCCAGACTTGATGTCGAGGAGGGTGCATGGGATGACGACAGCGACGAATGTCGACCTGGGAAGCCCAACGAACCGTACGACAAGCTGTGGGTCGAGACACCGCGCAGACATCCAGGTCGGGGTAGGCGGCGATGCCGATGCCTAACGAAACAGGAGCGCCGCGCACAAAGACGCGGACGCAGGGGTCGACGAGGCCATAGGGATGCGCCGAGCTGTGCAGAGGAGGAGAGCGCGAAGTCGAAGAGCGTCGGTCGGGGGGGAGAGCTGGAGCGCGAGCGCCCATGTACGACCGACAACGGCTGTCGACGAAACCGATCAGCGCACCTCACGGCATGGAGACGACGTACCAACGACACTCCAGCGAACCCACACAGCAACCTAATAAACCCCCAAAGGTCGAGCTCGAGGGGGAGTGGAACTGGTCGGCGAGCTACGAAGACGGACTTAGCGGCGGCAGACCGGACGCGTCGGGAGCGTCAGAGGGTAACAAGGACCCTAGGGACATGCCTAAAACGGCGCAGAACGTATCAGAACGCGAGCACGAACGCTCGAAGTCCAGAGAGGGAGACGACTCACCGTGCAGGGCGCAAGACGAACCAAGCGACCGTCAGACCTACCAAGAAGGCCCGAACCGCGAGCAGCGGCGGCAGGCAGGTCGAAGAACCGAGCCAGGTGGCCTTGTAGGGAGACACGAGGCGTTGGGAGGCGCTGAGGACGATCGGGTCCGCCAAAACGATGGCGACAGCGTCGGATATGGTGAGGGACGACATGACAAGACATTCGAATATTGTCACGATTGTCTTCTGTTAATATACGGTCACCTTCATGTGGGTTCAAACTCTCTCCCGAACATGATAGAACATACTACGGGTAGAGAAGAGTTCGTCTTTAAACATTTGCTCATCAAGGTTTTCCTAGTCCTCTGAGTTGCCTGGATCTACACATTTTGTCTCAATTGAGTCGTTTTTGTTCATCATCGAATCGCTAGCATCAGTGTCCATATTATCAAGTCCAGGCTCGGACTCGGAGTCCCTCGGAGGGGAAGGACGTTCTCAAGATATCTTTCAAGCTATTTGGCTCTTCATTACACGGCTGCAAGTCTTCGAGTACGACCTTCAAGTAGATATGTATGACTATACCCCTGGTGGGCTCTGACATGTGCTAAACATCGTTACTCGTTTCTGAGTGGGATGATGCAACGGTCCGCAACCTGAATACCCCTCTTGATGGCACGTGCATAGTGTCATTGGCGTGATGCTCGGCTCAAGATCTTGCCACAGGTACGCTGGCACCAACAACGCGTTCTCTTTGATTTACCCTTGTGTTGCAGATAGCGGTCCAGAAGGGCTGGTCCAAGGCTTGTCCAAATCATTCGTCGACTCGGAGTGTTCACCCACGCAAGTCATTTCACGTGACGATCCCGTGACACAAACAGATGTGTTCAACGACGCGTCTCATTCCTCTCATGTACCTTCACGATGGCTAAGCTCAAGCACGAAAAGCATTATCAAGTACAGAACGAAGAGGATGAGCATAGTTGTGACTCACCAGACCATTTGTTATCAATGCTAACTTCAAGCCTAGGGAAGCGACAAAGATCTCGCAAGAAACAATCTCACCGAGCATTGATTCCCAGGCCAAAAGGCAGACCGGGCCGTTCGGGACCAAATGGATACAACATTTCCCATGCCATGGGGCTGTCTGGCCCAGAATATTGTTATGTCCGGGTGCGTCAAGTATCGATACTGTGGTGATGATTGCGTGATGTTACAATTTCAGCGTCGTATCCGGGACCTCACCATCAAATACCTTGATTTAAACCTCCCCTTGAGCCGACAGCCCGACAAGCTCTTAGTTGAGGAAGTAATAATCAAGGTCAGTGAAAAAAAGGCGCATATATGCACCATTTAGGTCGTAAAATCCATAGGCCCAGTCGATGTGCCCGGTATTGCAACAATATGAGGGCGGTTGGGCGACTCGTGATCTCATGGGCCAGTTTCTCCGAAACACGACTGCGTACGACCGTCGACGTGAGAAAGCAATCAAGGTACTACCCATATCTAAACTTCGAGTCACTCTCGTCAACCAGTTGTACTAACTAGCAGGCTCAGCATGAACTTCCAAAGAACCGAAAGGAACAAGCCCACTCGGATTCAGAAAGTGAAGACTCGGACCTGGACAACCGAAGGGCAGTTAGGCAGTCGTTAAAGTCAAAGAAACGCAGCACTGAACGCCTGGATACGAGTGACTCTGAATCTGGGTCAGACAACAGTAATTTGGACCTGGAGACAGACTCGGATATCGATCTGGGTCTTGCTCCAAGGCGTCCATTAAAGCGGCGTAGAGTCATCATGGAGTCCGAGTCCGATTTGGATGACTCGGATGAGGACGAAGATGAGGGTGAGGAGGAGGGTGAGGAGGAGCCTGAGGCAGCACGAAAGATGGTAACCTGTCACATGCTCGTAACTATCAGTTTGCACACCTACTAACCATTGGTTCCATAATAAGCTTAATCACCAAGTGTACCGAAAGAGGAATTCTCGGTCTACATCCGAGTCACTCGAGAGTAGTGGTGAAGATGTAAGTACCTGTTGGTGGATCCTTACTGAACTCATTTTGTCGTTACACCTGAAATCAAGGTCACTCAACGTGAACACGTTCGTCATCCAAAGCAGAAATCCAGACCACGCCAGGATAAATCAAAGCAGCGTCCAGAGGTATGTATAACCGGTGATTACACTCCTCAGAGCACTTGCAAATAAGGGCTGAATGGGCTATTTGAACTTGTGTAGATACCTGGACCAACATTAATTGCGTTTGTATTATGGTCAGTATAAGGTATGTATTCCAAGAAACAAAAACAACGAAAAATCGAGGGCCCCCTCGCTGATCGCAACTCGTATATGCAGCGGGGGTTAAATCGGCCAAACTCCAAAACCGCTCTCATCAAGAAAATCATGCAGTCCACTTGAACATGGATAAGTAGCAAATCAATTAGGACTTCTCCTCAAGTCCACTTAAGAATCCAAGCCACGTCTTCTTATCAATAACGCCCTCGTCTGCGAACACCGTGCTTATCAGATTGTACTATAACGCATAGAAATAAACTTACAATCCCCATCGGCATCGGTGACGACGACGTATCGAGCCCCTAATTTGACAAAAAATTGATGAAGCAGTTCCAACGGTGAATGAGACTGAATAGTAAGCGGAGCCTGAAGACGAGTCATGCTCATGTTTGCAGAGCTGCATTGAAATGCGACGAACCCCATCCATGTACACACCAAAGTCGAACAAGTCTTCTCCTGCCAGATCGGTGCTCTCCTCAATCCATGACGACGTCACGTCACAGTCTCTACTGAATCCGCCCGATTGGAAATTGACTTCCTTGTCGGCATCCTCCGCAACTATCGCTGTCGAATGTTCTTCAAAAAACTACGGACCAAACAGATGATCGTTGACTGACCGAGCGCATGTTCAAGCTCACTTGCGCCAATATACCCCACCATGCGCAATCTACCACTGTCGTTGGGACGTAGAATGGGAAAACCACTGTCATCGTGACCAGCATTAACGAGTGCTTGCAACTGGTCTCGAAGACTCTCCACGCTGTTGCGAGCATCTATCCGAATGACGTCTACGTCACGATCTATCTGCTTATATGTGAGAAGAGTTTGCGTGGACGAGAGGAGGGGCATACAACATCACTGATCGAAAAGTGGGACCAAAGGTACTCGTGCTTAGCATCCAAATACGGGAGTTGCGACAATCTAGAAAGAAAATATACTGAGTATTGATACTGTCCCGACCCCGCGCAGCTCACTCGATGACTAGATCATAGATCCCTTTGGGTTCCAGTGCATCAGCAACAGTCTTCGCCACAAGGACAGACAGCATGACCGGGACAGCATATGTGAGAGTATCTGTCAACTCAAACATGATCACTGCAAGCGAGACAGTCGTACGCTGTTGACGCGATGATCGTCAGTTACTCCCAAGAAAAGCTGGACGTGCTAAGACACAGACCGTGACACCAGATAACGCTGCGGCAGCACCAACCATAGCGTAAAGACCAGGTACCACGCAGTCTTTGTTGCTGTCGCAGACAGAAAAAACAGGATTGTTGGGATAGCGCCATTGTAGATGTCGAACAACGATGCCGAGGATACGCCCAGCGCAAGCACCAACACCAAGCGTCGGAATGAAGATGCCTGCAGGAAGTTGGAGGCCGAAAGTAATGATTGTCAATGCGCCTTTCATAAGCATGGCTACCATAACCGCTTGGGCGACTGGCCAGACCTGTTGCCAATCTGCTGGGTCCGGAGCACACAGGCCGTAGTGATTATCCACACCCTCCGTGTTGCACTCAGAGAAAAGGATGTAAACGAGTTGCGTCCCTCCCATACGGGCGTATGGGTTCAAAAAACAAAATATCGCAGTGACAAGGGTAACCTAGCATTGTCAGCGGGCACCAGAGCAGTTCTATTTCCGACTCACTAGAGCGACTTCTAGGACTGGATGTGTTTTCAACCACGTTTTATTGCGAACATCGCGACTCCAGCGGTAGTTCAGTTTAGAGAAATATGCGCCGTATATCCCCTTGACAAGAATTCGTAAGAGCTAGGTGAAGTCGAACAGAACGTACCCCGAAAGCCCCCAGAAGAACGAAGAAGATGAGTTCGTATGCATGCCAATCCTACAGATGTCTTGGAGAGATATTAGAAGCAGATGTAAAAGACATACCCTGTCATAAGTAACTTGGAAAAGCACAAGCTTCCCAGTCCCAAAGGGATCAAGGAATCTTAAGGTGATGGCTGCAATCATCGCGCAGAAGAAGCTAACAAAGAGCGGGTCATGATACATCCACCCGAGATGATCAACCATACCTTCGCCACATCACCTGAACGTAGCAACGGGTAAGCCGGCAGTGGTCATCAGTTGAAATTAAAACTTGCCTTTGGAGGGAAGTAATACGAGACCTCCTCCAAACTAAACAAGGTGCCTCCAATGGGTGCCCCGAAGGCAACTGCGACTCCGGCGGCGCAAGCCGCGCTAAGGATCTCACGCCGCTTCGCTGCCCAAAAGCTATTACGCTGACGTGGACATCAGCGAAAAGGAGACAAACCTTCATTATTTTCGTATTTGCGGTGAAACCGACTGACAATATTTCCCACACAGCTCGCAATGTGAACAAAAGGTCCCTCCTTTCCTGAAAACACGTGAATGGAGAAGTGACAAGGAGAACAACCAGACAGAACTAACCGAGCGATAGGCCCGAACCAACTGAGAGCGCCAAACCAAATGACTTCGTGAACAGAGTGCGCCCACCAAGATATCCATGGATCACAAAGCCTATGTGTGGCATTAAAAAGAGTCGATGCGTGAGCATGTCGACGGAATGAGCACCTGAAAGAATTGTTTTGATTTCCGGTATACCACTCCCTGCCGCCTGGTCCAATCTATGTAAGATCAGGTAGGTTACACAACGGATTCCCAGACGTACGTAATGCAGAGTCTTGCGTGCGACCAGAGGGGTAGAATGCTTGCCATCCGTATTATTGAACTGCGGAGATAAGACGCCAGAATCTTTGCGGGTGGTGAACGAGGTTGAAGCGGTCAAGTGTATAGTCAGAAGAGATGATGCTGCCGCCCAAAGAACCTGGCGGGGTGAGAGAGTTGGATATCAGAGACACATACACGCCCATAAAAACAGCGCACACCGCGATAATGGTATAGCTGATATACCCCACGTAATCATTCTCAATGGGCTCACGAATTACCCAGGACGTCAAGGCACCAGACCAGACCACCCAATCAGGGCAATTGGCTTCACGTGAACGCAAATCGGGAACAACAGGGCAGCAAAATTGTTTAGCTTTCCACCATCCAGTAGCACAATATCCGTATTTTGCATCAAAGAACCACTGCTCTGATCGCACAACGAGGAAAGCGATGACAGCGGTCAAGAAGCCAACGATCGTCACGATCATCCACCCGAGGCTCTTGTCAAACGCGAGGCGTAGACGGGAACGAACCGATTTTCCGTGCCTCAGTCTGGAAAAGCGCACCGAATCCTTGATGGTATCATGCAGCCAATCGATGGAGGAAAAGGAGGAGTACCAAACGCGGAAACCGTTGATTCGAACATTGATGTCCTCGTCAGAGCTGGAAAACTTGGAGCGGACGAGGGGGGCATCGTATGCAGAAATACGCCTCTGAGGGAGAGAAAGATGGCGAGTGAGGGTAGCTTGCACAGAGGTTGGGGAACGTGTGATTGGAGTCGGAAATCCTGAGAAGGTTCCACGTGTAGTAGGAACGCTTGGTAACTGGGGAAGATCGCGATGGCCAACGGTACTAAATGAACGCAGCCTCAGTGGGCGTATTGACCCGTAATTCGCATCAGAGGATTTTTTCCTCAACGAGGTTCCTTCTTCGGCTCCAGCGTTGTCCCGCGGAGGTGGAAGTGTAACCGCACTCCCGATGCGAAGAAGGCGCTTCCTTCGCCAATTCACGGAGGAAGGGCCACTGAGCGGACCGTTCGGTGGGACCTCTTGGGCTGCATCTGACAAAGACTGCAACGACATCGAACGCCTCTCGTGAAGTGACATCGTAGGTGATCGCCTTCAGACTGAAAAGGCCGCGCTATAAGGATGTAAGATGAGTGCTGTTCTTGACTCGTAGGTGAGAGGATGTAGTCTACCTGAACGAAGAAGGACAAGAATGCACACTGGCCCAACCACAATCGATGTCGCAGTTCAAAGCAACATTGCAAGATCGGATATCTTGGTCAACTTGAGGCAAGGCCAAATACAACCCAACACCAGATACATTCTACACTCACCATCATCATTCTAAAACAATGACGACGGCTGGCCTTGGTGTTCCTGTCAAACTATTACACGAGTCTCTCGGTCACATCGTGACCGTAGAACTCAAGACCGGTCAGCTTTATCGCGGAAAACTTGCAGAAGGTCGTATATTTCACACATGGTGTATAACTGCTCTGATGATCTATCTCATTACCCTCCAGCTGAGGACAACCTTAACATATCCTTGAAGGATATCACTGTAACTGGACGCGATGGGCGTGTCTCCCAGCTAGATCAGGTCTACATCAGGGGTAGCATGGTCAGGTTCTTTATCGTGCCAGACATGCTCCAGAATGCTCCGATGTGTGTTCGAATAACTGATCCAGTAGACCGTGACTGAGGCTCAACAGGTTCAAACGGGTTGGTCCGAATGCCATGCGGGGACGCGGTATTGGTACGGCGCGTGGACGTGCTACCATTATGCGAGGTTCGTTGCTCTGATTCTTATCATATATTGTTCGCATACTCACGACGTCTCGTTTGTAGCAAACGGTGATTACCTAGTATCTGTGCTCGGAAGGTACTAACTATCTCTCTTTCCGCAGCTCGTCGTGGTCGGGGTGTGCCTACGACTCGCGGAATCAGGCGATGAGCATTCATCTGGTCCTCCAAGGAATTAAAGAATCGCTTCTAACATACATGCACGGTGCATATGTAACGTTTTTGTTCGTAGCTGATAATGTATTTCGAAGTAAAAATGGCGAACGGTAGGCCAAACCCGAGGACCCACCTACATCCGGAAGTGGTAGAGAGCTTGAAGTACGCTCTAAAAGTCAGAGACTCGACCCTTGAAGCTCCAATCGCCGTCGTCTCCCTCGACCCACTTTGCCACAGGCTCCCTCTTGGGACCACCTTGCTCGCCTGTCCGGGGGTTCGTGTCGCCTTCGAAGTCTGGCTTGAGGGGCTTTCTGGCATCGGGATGGAGTGCGAGGTCTGCCTCTGCGCGGGCAGACGAGGGGGACGAAAGGGGCATTTGAGCGGCACGCTGGAGCTCTTCGAACTCTCGTTGCTGTTCGCGGGGGAGTGCGGGAGGGGAAGGACGACGCAAAGCCGATGTGAGTGCTCGTGAACGGAGGGGCCGACCAACAATGCGAGCGTATGGATACATGGTCTACTCCGGGTTGAGACTCCGCTCATGGATAGCAGTCACGTGGGGATATTAGATACCTCAATGTCATCCCCCGCGTCTACACTGGTCGTCCCCTACTCACCCAACTCTATTTGGTCGTTCAGGATCTTCCCCCTCCGATCTTCGTGGTCCTCATGCAGCCCTTCTATACTCACCGCAACCTCTACGCTACCAATGTCACAGAAGCCGCTGACTCCTCCTTCTCCGCGCAGTCCTCTCCACTTGCCGCGTCTGTGCCTGGAATACATCACGGGGGGCCTTTGGCTGCAGGGTTTGTCCACAAGAAGCGTATCATTGAGCGCGCCTGCGACGCTTGCCGTCGCAGGAAGACAAAGTGCGATGGACCCCGCATGCCTGATAACATCTGTACAAACTGCATGCAGAATCGCAAAACGTGTTCCTATGTGTCCGTGCGCTCTGCCGTTCCTTCACCCCCGCTGACCTCTTCGTTTTCAGCGATGCCTCCAAGCCTAGAGGACCTCCGAAGGCGTGAGTCAACTTGTCCAGCCTGTATTTACAGAATTGACGTGCCTGTACAGCTATATCACCAGCTTGGAGGACAGGTTGGAAAAGATGGAGGCACTCCTAAAGCGCGTGAGTACTTTACCCCCTTTTGCTTGGTCCAAGCAGCATGGCCCTTTCCGTGACCCTTTAGTCTCCTGTGGGACAACTGTGTTTTCTCCGAACCAACGGTGGCACGTTTTTCCGCGCATTTTTGCTACCGCTCGTTTGGTAGCTCGGACGTAGTTAATCGTTGCTTATTCGCAGCTCCGTCCCGAAGCCGATTTCTCCGGGGAGCTGGGACCTTCGGTGTTCCGAGACGCTTGGAAGACGCCTTCGGGATCGTTACAGTCCAATGCTCTCCCGCCTTCCCGTGACACGGATTTATCATCTGATGGTTATACATCCTCAGACAGTGAAGAAGTCGGAGAGCTCAGCCTTTCACGTGGAATGAAACGTTTGACTATTCGCGGATTGGAGCCTACTCAAGATCACCGCTCCTCAACTGACAATCAAGTCCGCTTCCACGGCAAGAGTAGCTGTTTCAAGCTTATCGAACCCACCCGGAAGCTGAGAGACGAACACGTCAACCGCGTTACTACAGGAGACAAACGCAGTTGGTCGTCTCGCGATAGCACTAGCCCGATCAATGCTGCGGCGTTGCGGCATCCAGAATTTTGGACTACCCCTCCAGTGAGTCTCGGACCTCATTCAAGTCCCTGAACCCGTACGCCGTGGATCCTTGAATCTGATTTCTATACTAGTGGGAACTTGCATTCGAGGGCTTTCAGAATCGAATAGAAGACTTGTCCCTTTCGTTTGCTGAAGATTTCCCACCCCAAGACCTTGCTGACAGCCTGATCAATGTATATTTTGAAAAAGTTAATCCGTTCCTCCCATTATTTCACCGCCCAACGTTTGAACGACAGTGGAGAGGAGGTTTGCGGCACAAGGACGCATGGTTCGGATGCCTTTGTTTATCCATGTTCGCTGTTGCGAGCCGCTGGAGCGATGACCCCCGTGTACTCGTTGAAGGCAAATATGATGTCCCCCAGGTCGAAAGGCCAACTGAGCAATGCAAGTGGCAGCGCGCTGGCTGGAGATTCTTCAACGCGGCAGTTGGTGCGTGGCTTTCTTGCGGTTATACGTATGAGTACTCACCATCACAGATGCCCATCATGGTTGCTTCAGCCTCCTTCATCCAGCAGGCCTATTTGAAGTCCAGACCATGGGGGTCAGTGAAATAGAATAACTATCTGATATTATTTTGCTAATATTCCGCCAAGCAGCTGTTTGGCATGTTCCTGCGAGGTACAACTTCTCATCCGGCCTCATGGCTTTTCAACGGCGTCGGTCTTCGCAAAGCACAGGATGTTGGAGCACATCGGAAGAAAATCTACGGAGATAAACCAAGCATTGAAGGGGAACTCTGGAAGAGGGCGTTTTGGGTCCTTGTCTTTCTTGATAGGATAGCCAGTGCTGCCCTGGGGCGGCCGTGCTGTTCAGGCGAAGAAGAGTAAGTCCCGCTTCTAATCGCGTGTTTTGACTGACTCCTTTGTTTGTGCAGCTTCGATGCAGAGCTTCCGCTAGAAGTCGATGACGAGTACTGGGAAACAGAAGATCCGGAGAAGGCATTTCAACAACCCCCTGGCAAACCATCAAAGATAGCTGCCTTTAACTCATCCCTCAAGTTGACGAAAATTGTGGCGTATGCTATGAGAACGATTGTACGTTTACACGTTCTGTAAAGAATTATCGACTGATAGCCCCGGCAAGTATGCCCTTGATAGGTCAAAGTTGTTGTCCAGCGCCGCGCGTCCGCGGTGGCAGGAGGTTCTGGCACGACTGAATAAAGAGATGAGCGAATGGGCCGATTCGGTCCCAAAACATTGTGAGCACACTTTTTTTTGGTGAGCTCTGCGTCTCAAGATCAACCTTTTGTCAGTACGTTGGTCTCCTCACATTGAAGACCCACTGTTTTCAAATCAGTCAGCAGCGCTATACATCACCTACTATCTGACCCAGATAATCATATATCGACCTTTTTGGCCGCCGTCCTTTCACCCCGATGTGAACATTACCCCACATTCCAACGTGCCCGTTCCCTGTATTGCAGTTTGTGTCAACGCTGCTAAATGCGTTTCCCGCATCTTAAAGGCTCAAATGACCCGCGGTTACTCGAACGTCCCTACCCTCATTCTCGCTTCACATATCTGCGCCGCGATTCTGCTCGTGAATTTTTGGCATTTGAAATGGCGAGAACGCAATCAGATGAGGCGCGACGGGTTAGAAAACACCAAGTCCTTTCTTTCTTTAGCCATAACTGGGTTGCTTGAGGAAATCTCGGTTTTTATCGAAGCATTGAAAACAGTCAAACCTCGCTGGAGGAGCGCGGAATTGTACTTGTCAGTGTTGACTGCCTTTCTTTCTCCGAGAAGTTCACTAAACGTAAACAGGAACGATCTCAGTCCTTCGCTCCCTCGTAGTCTTGGCGGTTATGAACCAAGCGAATCGCAAAACGAAACCTTTTCACACCATCATCCCCCCAGGTTTGACAATTGCACCAATCACAACGCGTCTCCGTCGGACCATGCAACACTTGGGGACTACCAAAACCCACCGCCTGGATATCGTATCACTCCCATCAACACGTACACCTACGATACCCAGGTTGGGCTGTCGGAGGGTAGCCCTCACTTCTTTGAGTTCTCTCAACTTACCCGATATCCTGTTCCTAGTATTCTCCCATTCCCATCTTCCTCCGCCCCGTGTGGATGGGAGCAATCCGTGCCATCACGAGCCACCACGTTTCAGTCGCAGCGCAGTTGTGATGGACTTTACATGCACACGGAACTCAGTGACCAAGAGTCATCACCATCCGACATCCACCCTCGACCAGCCTCCCTATTCGATGACAGGGTTGTGGATGAAATACTAACAGCCCAACAGGACTCCTCTATCTGCCGACAGTATGCCATGGCCAGCTGCACATCTTATAATGGGTCTGTTTTTTTACCGACACACACAGGTGTTGTGGGCGATTTTGGTGCTTGCCAACCGATGTATGTGTGTCAATATGCGTTCTTGCATGCTGCTTATTATGTATGTTATAGATCTGGTTGGGAAAGTGATTGGAATCTAGGCAATGCATCCGCCGGGCCCAAGTTCTGACAACGCACTAAACCATTCAACCTAGTTCATAGCGAGACAGCATGACTAGGAGTTCACATGGCCAAGTTCTTTCTTTCGCTCGCTACGTCATACTTTCTGTGCTACATTTCACCATTGTTTGCTATGATCTACACATACCCCGATTGACATGCCATTGTAGCTTTACTCTAGCATCACCAAATTTTGTAATTATATGATGCGTCTCGAACGTTTACCACTGCTGTGGATTTGTCATGGTTTCACTTTTCTTTGCAAGTCCTCTACGAAAGAGGGCATAGTATGTATGACACGTCGCGATACTCGTTCCGAATCACCGACATCCTCGAAAACATGTGCCAGTAAAGTTACCCAAAGTCATTGCTCCAAACATTGATTTGTCGAACTCAGCCGCAACTTGTATTTGTCACGTCGAAGCTGAAACGTCAAGACCCAACCCAAGTCGACCCGACGAGATCCAAGCAATAGCATGGTTCTTTGATTCTACAGTTGAGGTACGATGCTCGCACGATGCGTTCAATGCGTGGAAGATCTAGCTAAGCAACAACAGAGCCAATACTGTCCTCCGCACGCTGCCAGAACGCGTCGCTTTCTTCCCATTCCGACAGAAAAGAATGAGGTGCCTTTGATGCCGAGACGATCAGGCCCGGGTGCTCGCCGTCGACCACGTTTTTGGACGACGTCGTCTCGCGTTGGATCTGATTCCACCTCCGAATTTCTTCCAAATGGACATCTCCCGCGCCACCTGCGACCTGCAGGACGAGTACCCTAAGCCTCCTGCCCTCTATGATGGGTTGAAGCATGTTTTTGATGGTATCGAGGCCACCAAGAAGTCCCGGGTTGTACACCAGCGCCAAGTGTGTCAGCTGGCAGAGCTCTGCGAGTCGTGCCACGCTCTCTGAGCTGACGGCGGGGGTAAGTTGTATCCTCAAACGGGAGACAGAGGGGGATATGATGGACACGTCGAGTCCGTCTCGACACGCGAGCGAAGAGAGATATTGTTCTTTGGGGGAAATCGGGAGACATCTGTACATGGCTCCCTGCTCTTCCCAGGTCGACGACGGCTTACTGCGAACACAGTGGACATACGAAGGGACGGAGAAGCCGCTAGCCAGGCTGGTCACCCCAGTGCACTTGGAGAGTATAGTTTGGATGCTGGGGATCGGTCCGAGCGCTGTGATGCATAGTTTTTTTATGACTCCGTGTGCAAACCCATCGGGTTTGCCATCCAGAGTGGATATAAAGGAGGCGAGGGATCGGGCGGAGCGCAGACGAACGGTGCTATAGAGGGCTGGCTCCACATGTCTATGCACCCAAGAAGAGACGAGGGAGAGTGCGAGTGCAGTAGGTTGGTGATTAGCAGCGACTGAGATGACGGAGAGGATGAGCTCGATCGGCAAGGCAGTAAACGGAGAGGACATTGTTGGGCACCATGGTCGCGTTGTGTGCTGTCTTTAAGGATGGCTGACGTTGGAGCTGGTGGGAAGAAGGGGTCGGTTAAATTCCAAAAGCATCGCTGATTGCCATCCAACCGCACCACTCTGATGTCATCCATATAGGATGGAGTAACTCGCTTGTTCCTTAATGAGTAGCCACCATATCGTATCAGAGGTCTCACCGGCCTCCTCTTGACGTTGGTTACTCAACCATGGTGAACACGGACGGATGTTTCTTCGAATATGACACTTCGCGAGAGCATGATCTTGTTTCATGTTTTTATCTATATGCACTGCGAGGGTTGCGAAAGCGAACACAACTTTGCGCGTATCTATTACTCGCAAAACTCCACGGGGTGGATACGTATCTGCTACTTAAAGCAAATAATGCCGAGGTAGACGACCCACATCACCGGGACCGTCCGGAGTCGGTTGGTTCGGCCAACACTTCATCGGCCATAGAGCCTGAATACTTTGTTCCAGAGGAAGCTGCCCGGGTGCCGGTGGTGGCCTGAAGGAGGGCTTTATGACGAGCAACGGCGGTCTGCACGACAAATGCAATGATGGCCTGTGGGAATCGGTGGCTGGTCCGCGTCGCAGTATAAACGAGACTTACCAGTAAAGTCGCCCCGAAAAGAACCCTCTCTTTCCACCGTTCGTCGCCCGTGGCCTCGTCAAAATGGGGGCGTCTGGGTGCCTTGGGTCTAAATCGTGCTGGATCCGCGTGCCGCTCACGATTCGTTAATACCTCCCCGGTAATGGCACTCTTGCCCCGCATCAAGTCATATGCCTTGGATATAGACTGGAATTGGGCTTGAGCTATTTCCGTAGGGTACTTCCGAGCGACGGGGGAATCAGGGTGGTATATGCGAACGAGGTCATAGTCTAACACAGAGAACGTTTGAGTAACTGTTCGATAGCACATGCAGAGTCACCGACAGCGCTCCTTTATCTGTTGTTGAGTAGCAGATCTGGGCAAGTGGAAAATTTGATGTGGTTGCGGATTCGAATGCGTAGGATATGGGTACGGGTTGAAACTTGTGGACGCATGCCTGCAGGACCGATGAACAACGTAGTGCAGAATGTCACGAGTTCGGCGAGTCGATTGACCGAGGATGTTGGAGCACGACATTTAGAGACAAGGTCGGACTGCGTCGGTTGCAAAAAAGAGTTCTCAGACCTCAGTTCTTCAAATTGTACAGCAGAATATATCTAAATCACCAAAGTCTCGTGAAACTCATCCAATCGTTACACAGGTATCCACGTCTACGTCCATGCCAAATTGACATCAATCCGAGCATACCGCAACGGGAGCTTATAGGCAAGGACTCTGCAGTTGCTCTATAACAGCCGCACGACAAGTACGCCAGTGTTATGCGGGTCAATTTCAGTGGGCAAGCTGTATCTATAAAGACACGGTGAATGACATGGGAAGTTGTTATATTAGATAGGTGGTCGCCTACTTCTTCACCAGATCTTCGATAGCAGGCCTGAGCTTTGCAACATGGCCATCAGAATGTAATCCCTTCCCTAGAATAATCACTGAGTAGTGTCTACAAGCCCTGGGAGAGGAGTGCAACTCACCAACAATAAATCGAATCTCAGCGTCCCCTCTTTGTCGAGCCTCTTGAATGCTCTTATCGGCGTACGAAACCGCCTCCTTGACGTACAAGCCATGAAGATCGATTTCCCCAGGCTTACTATCCTGTCGAGCGTCACTTGAATAGGAAAGGAAAGAAACAGTGGTCCGCGAAGCCGTACCAGGTTGTTCTCTATCCAAGTCGCAAGGTCTGCACGACTCCGAAAACAAAATATCACACTCACCTCTGAATATCCAGGCACTGGCTTCGGCGTTGAGGCTCACCATGGTTCGTTCATGTTGCTTCCCTTGCTCAGAGAGCTCCTTGGCATGAGCGCCATCGCCCCGACCGTAGGCTTCATGGCTTTGTTGAAAACATCGCCCCATCAAGTCACCTTGTTCGTTCGCTTTGGCGCGGAGGGCCATGTAATGCCCATCATGCTGGTTGATCTGGTTCTGGTCCTTGGGAGGCGGGTCACGCACTAGGAAGCAAGAAAGGTCCGGAGGAGAAATACCTGATGGGGCCTATGGTCTGGACGAGGGTGAGATATTGGCTTTGATTCTTGCTCCTGTGTATGAGTGTGTCAAGGGTTGTTATCTCATTTATGACGCATTCAAAGAACAGCTGGCCATCCAAAGGCGTCATATATGGGGCAACACTCACTTGGCGATGTGGCCGCTCTGCATGAGGTTTCTCGTATTCGCTAGGCGGCTGTTCTTGAGTCGTCGAACCACCACACAAGACCTTCACCAAGGCAAGGAGAATATCCATTAAACCAGCCATCACGGAAATCGGGAGCAAACTCCAGAAACTGGGTGGTCTTGAGCAAAATGGCAGTGGACGCGTGGGGTCGTGAATCCTGTGGCAAGGGACGAAGCCAATAGTATTCTATTGGTGGATGTACATAAAGAGACTACTCGCATAGGAATTACGATGCAATTCAACCCAGCAACAGGGGTGTTCACCAAACACAATCCCTTGACCGTAGCTTCAACTTAAATCTCCAACCCCACAAGAATGTACGCTGGGTTTACCTGGAAGGGTGGCTTAGTGACAACACTTCCACCGACGTACATGAGTGAATGTAAAAGATCGTTGAGCCCATTGAACGACTTGTCGAGAGCGATCACAAGCGCGGAACATTCAAGGTGTTCATCGGCGAGCTCCAAAAGGGCGACGATGCTGCATAGTTTCAACGTCAGTCGGAAACGAGTTCAACGAAATGAAAATTTACCTTTCGCGAAGGTTGACGGCGGGGGCATTTTTACCATCGACGTAGAACGTCTTCGAATTTCCGGGCAATTCGAGGACGACTCCGTCGAAGGTAGCTCCCATGTTTGGCACAGAGACAACGACGCTTTTGGCAAAAGGTAACATGCTCAATCCGTTACGAGGAAAGATGTTCAAGAGAAGATCCAGAGCATCCTTTGAATGCTTGGTAAATATACCAGGAGCACCACTCGCGTCGCTGTCATCTGGGGTTAATGGTGGAGTGACGAGACCACAGGAAGACTCGAATCTTGTGGGGATGTATCTTGATGGGACAATGATTGGGATTGGGGCGCTGGAGATATGGTTATTGATCGGACTTGTTGATTTCTCGGGAGGTGAAGGTGAAAATGACGAATCAGGAGATTGGGAGATAATTGGCGCCAGACCGCCTGTCACACAGTCTGACGACCCTCTGTCAGGAGGGCATTTGGCGTTAGGGATGTCAAAAACGCCACTGTGGGTGAATAAGTCAAGCTGCGGAATTGGCGACGACGAGGAGACGTACTCCGGGTCCGCCGGAGAACGTAGTAGAATAATAGTACATGTCGTCGGTGCCCTGCATGTGGCAGACGGCAAGCACGCTCGGAGTGTTGTCGGAAGTGAAAGCCCCATCCCCAACGGCGTGACGGCCGTTGCTGAAAGAAGAAATGTGAGAGGCGAGATATGGAGCATAAACGTGTACGAACGTGGGGCAAAGACTAAATTGCTGTTGCGTACAATTCGACATAGGTTGCGACATGTTCTTCCAACGTGACTGCGGAGACAGGTGGTAGAAGGGTACTATAGAGACGGGGTTATGAATGTTGTTGGCGGTCGCGGAGAAGGGAGAGTACCTTGCTTGTTGTGAGTGCGGATGGTGGTGCTGGTGCAAGGCTGGATCCGGGGTACGTTCGCAATCAGATCGTCCCGGTAGACCCCGGATACGCCCTTCACGCCACCCCCAACCAACTACATCCCGGTTTTGCTCAAGCTCAACACGCACGAGGTCTCGAAACTCGACGAGTCCGTTTACTGGTGACCCTCCCGCGGTTGTTGGCCAGCGGCCGTCGAAGGAGGGGACGGGCTGATAGTGAGGGTGTCCGGGGTCGTCGTGGCAAGTTCAGGGCAGGCTGTGGCTCCACATGTGGCGAGTGAGACCGCGATAATCGACCGGTACATTGACCAACAGCGAACTCGACGCCGCCAACTTGATCACCGAGTATGTACCCTCCCATCCTATCCGCAGGGATAACACAACCATGTTGCGATCTTTGGACGCTTCCTGGCTGCTTCCCAGCTGGATGTCTCTGTGCCGTCTTGGATGTCATGGCTGATCGATGTTGATGACACAGTATCTTTTAGGAGTGAATATGGCTGACGCAGCACGAGGACGGGGTGGATTCGGACGAGGTCGCGGTGACCGTGGTCGGGGCCGTCGTGGTGCGCGTCGTGGGGGTCGCAAGGACGAAGAAAAGGAATGGTTCGTAATGTGATCCTTGGATGAGGATGTCATCCAACCAGCCGCCACAGGGTCCCCGTCACCAAGCTTGGGCGTTTGGTCAAGGACGGCAAAATCAAGTCTATGGAAGAGATTTACCTCTTCTCCCTTCCTGTGAAAGAATTCCAGATCGTCGACTTTTTCCTGCCAAAACTCAAGGACGAGGTCATGAAAATCATGCCCGTTCAAAAGCAGACCCGCGCCGGTCAGCGCACACGGTTCAAAGCCTTTGTCGCTATTGGTGACTTCGATGGACATGTCGGACTCGGTGTTAAATGCGCCAAGGAAGTCGCCACCGCAATCCGCGGCGCTATCATTCTCGCCAAACTGTCTGTGATCCCGGTGCGGAGAGGTTACTGGGGTGCTGCCCTTGGTGAACCACACACGGTGCCATCCAAGGTCAGCGGCAAGGTTGGATCTGTCATGTGCAGATTGATTCCTGCTCCGCGAGGCACTGGCATCGTCGCTGCGCCGGCCTCCAAGCGGCTGTTGCAGTTGGCTGGTGTGGAGGATTGCTACACGCAGTCCAAAGGGTCGACGGCTACGATGGGTAACTTTTTGAAGGCCACGTTTGTCGCTGTATGGTTCACTCTTTTGCACTGTCGCGTTTCTTACGCTCGTGGCAGATCACCAAAACATACGCGTTCCTCACGCCCGATTTGTGGCGAGAGATACCGGTCACGAAGGTGCCATATGATGAGCACAGCGCTCACTTGCAGCTCACGGCTGGCAAAAAGGGACATTAGTTGTGTTGTTGTATTTTGGACGCAGATATTCGAAATTCCAAGCGTTGTTAGTGGATCGGTGGTGTGATGTCTTATCAGCATCCGTGTGAGACCTTGGCAGACAAGCCAAATTGATTAATTTTTTTGCAGTATCTGAGGACGATCCCACATCGGAATTCCGAGTCGGCACGGCGGGGTGAGTGTCGTTCTCCGAGATGAATGCCAGTCGCTATTTAGTCCACTCCTCCGTCCGAGTCCCTCCACACTTTTCTCCATGCGTCCATCTCCCCGCACGCCCCCTTTCGACGCCTTCCCGTCCTCGCCTTCGTCTGCGTGGAGGTCAGTCTCTCCCACCCCATCCCATCCCTTCACTTCACTTCATTCTTTCTTTTCAGTGTCACTGGCTCACCCAACCAAGACCGTCTCTCCCCGCTTACTCCCGACTCCTACTACTCCCCCACCCCCGCCATCGTCAGTCCAGACGAGTTCAATCTCCAGATCGATGTCCAGCCCGACACAAGGGTGGGATCTCCGCATAGATCCCTTATTCTATTACCACAGCCTTCGGTTCCTTCTCCAAAATCCGACCCATGTTTTCTGTCCGCGGACGATGTGAACAAGGTACAGGTGTTTCTGAGGAACAGGGGCCGGTGGGAAAACATGTACGACCGCTTCGGAGGGTCCCCACCCCTTCGCCCTCATATCGTGCCACCCCGCGTCCCGCCATCCTCGCAAGATGGTGGATTTTCGTGGGAAGACACTCATCCTACCCTCGTGGACCCTAACGAACCTCCCGATCCGTCTCGCTATAGCCTTCTCATCCATGAGGTCAGCCTCCTCGTTGGGCTGGCCGCGGATGATGACCACCTTCCCCCCGATGACGGGGGCGGTTGTCCCCTTGTTTCCGATGCATCAAAACAGGTACCCGACATTCTACCCCTGGGCCTTACCCCCACAAAATCTCTTGCTTCTCGCAAGCATAGAAACGCTAGCCGTCTACACTCCACAAATTCGAATGCCCCGGCTCATACACCCAATATCCCCATCCCCCCAGGCATCAATCCACATGCCGACAATACAAATCCAAACCTGCACACCGAAATGCATCCGCCAGTCGGTTCAATTGACCTTATGACGCCAATCCCTCGCCAAAAGAGTGCTGATGCTGGTCGTCCATCTCTATCTCCACGTCGACGCCAGGGACAGGTGTTTCACTTTGAGCCACCGCTCAATAACGTACCTCACCGGAATGCTGTCGTTCTGGATGAAACGTTCATTCATCCTCGTGAACCTCCCCCGAAGCCGACTTCGAATCCTCCGGCCAACCGGTGTTCCTCACTAGATAGACTGGAATGCAGTTTGCGGAAATTAGAAGCGCACGCCCCTCGTAATCATCGCAAGTCACAGTCCGAGGGGTGGTCCCCCGATCATGTCGCACAAAGGAGGGATAGACGTCCGTCTCTTCCCCCTCCACGGCGCTTGAGACAACAGCAATCAAGTCACGAGATTATTCATCGCAACCCGTCACGCCCTGCACGTGGTTCTGGTCCTCCCCCCGTGCCGTGGCCGATACCGCTTCACCAGCCTGTGTCACGAGTCTGCCCAGCAGTCCCCTTGAATGACCGTGGCGATCATCGCGAGGAAGATCTCACCGGCACCCCCGGTTCGTTCATGGATATGGACATTCCTCACACGGAGGGGGCTGGGCAGAAACGGCGAACCTCTTTCCGTCAGGTGGCGAGCAAGGAGAGAATGAAGAGCCTAGTCAGCGTCGCCAAGAGAGTCAGTCGAGGGGTGATTGCGTGGGGGAAGAATTTGACGGGATCCACAAAGTCTCCAGTTGCGGGACAAGAAACCACCACTGTCTAATATTATCTGTCATTATTGGTCCGTATGTATGATTTTGGAATAATTACTCTAATGTATCCTTAGTAACAAATTAGTCCTGTAGTCCAAGTTACGATCCTCTGTACACTTCTAATTGTCTTTTTGTAGCTACCACATGGTAATATCGATATGTTATAATCAGTTCGATCCTGGCATTCTCAAACACACTGGTGGTCCGTTCAACGATTACTGAACGGATGAAATCGCTTGCGACATATGTGTTAGGTACTTGACAAGAGACAGTGCGATAGTGCAACAATGTGAAGCGAACAAAGTATCCGAATGTTACAGAACGGAAAGTTCAATGAACAGATGAGCTTAGCTTCCGACTTTTTTCACCAACAGTGGACACTGGCTGCCTTTTTTGAATTGACCAGAGACATAGGGACGCGTGAGAACGCTGAGAAAACCGAAGGATGAGCCGTTCTGTAGGGGACAAAAGTGACCGCGGCCGCTTACAAGTTGGCTTTGAAAACTTTCTTCTCTGTCTCCGCGAAAACGAAATTGGTTAGAAGAACGTACAGGAATGTCTTCATCTCGATCATCGAGAAGCGCATACCAATGCAAGACTAAAAGATTGTGGGTCACCATGCCTTCATCAGCAGCAAAGAGATACACACCCTAGGACCGGCAGAAAAGGTGAGGAGGTTCGAATAGAGCCCTGGCAGCGCCTCGACAGCCTCAGGGAGACGATCCCAGCGCTCAGGGCTGACGATCAAAGTGATCATGAGCGTACTCCCAATGCTCCCGACCACTTACTCACTCGAATTCCCATGCACTGTCGCCCCAAATGTCCTTGTCCAGGTTGAAAGCTTCTACGGGTACATGCACAAAGTCCCCTTTTCGTATATAGATGGACCTCTGATCCGATATGCTTCCGTCGCGGAGATGAACTGGGTATGATGTCGGTATCTCATCATCTCTGGTGGCAACGCGTAAAGAGGAATGGATGGGCGGTACGAGCCGCAGTGACTCGCGAACTACGTTATTCAGATAGTGATGGTCGGATAACAAGGTATGCAAGGATTCGATTTCCTCGGTGGTCAAAAGCGACAATGGCGTTGACGGCACAATGTTGAGCAGCTCAGCACGAAGGCGAGTCTGAACTTCGGGATGTTGCGCCAGCAGGAGCAGGGTCCACGTGAGAGAAAGAGAGGTGGTATCTGAGCCGGCAAAGATGAATGTGTTGATGTTGTGAAGGATGTCCTCATCTGAAATTCGCTGATTAGGGGGCAAGTCTGTCGCCAGGTTCGATTTCACTAGGAAATCTTGTTAGATTGAGCTTCTCAGCCAAGAGTTTGTCAATCACCCACGCAAGAGACTAAGTAGATCCCTATCGGTGTGTCCGGTGCAGCTTTTCTCGCTTTCCGTGATTCTGGCTTTCTTCGACTGGATGAGCTTTCCAGCGACCCGGTTAATGACAGTATGACAACGTTTCACGGTCTTGACCCGTTTGCCCGGCTGTGCGAAACGTATGTCAAGGAATACTCTGAATTCCGCTGTGCCTACTCACGAATAATACGTTGAGAAGGGGGAAATATAACCCAAATAGCGTTCGGATTCCGTCATTCTGCGCAAGAGCGACTTCGAACATCTCCTTATAAGCACAAAAAAGTTCGTCCGATTCATTTTGGATGGCATTGAAGTGATAATCGAACCCTGTTATTAATAACTTGTTACTTTGTTGTGCGCGCAGACCGAGAAAGTTCTCACCGGCCAGGCCGATCACGTCAAAGGTGGCCCGACTGATCCAGTGACATACATCAATTTCAATCCCCCCCTCTCTGGTAGGAGGCTTGTCCAGAAGTTCGGACCATTTGTCCCGGAGCTCAGTTCCCTTGCGAAATACGAGTGGCACCAGTGCTCTCAAGTTTTGAATGGAAAACGCGGGCGTAGCAACCCGCCGTTGACGCCTGTGCACATGGCCTTCTGCAGCAAGCATACCACAGCCGATGAGACCCGCGATCAATCTACGTGATTGCCAGGGCTTCTCATAGATGGTACTATTCTTGAGCACATGGGACACAGTGACGGGATCAAGGGGGAGGAGGCGGTCACTCCACTGTGATATAACGCAATGAGTTGGATTTCAAAGTTAACCTCAAGCACACCTACAAAACCAAGTCCCTTTATACGCACGTTCCTACCGTATTTCTCAACGTACCGGGCATGGGTATTTGGGGACCTAGACGGACTACGAAACGACGATGAGTCAAGGTAAAAGACGCAGTGCAAGTACACACTCGAGCACAAAAGCCAGGTGGTTTGCGAAGAGTGATTTTACAGGTGGTCCGGCCAGTTTCCGGACGGTATTGCGTCGGGGGCCCGTGGGGGCATGATATACAGCCAAGCCGAAAGTAAGGGCTAACGTGGCACATAGTATGAGACCAGAGCCAAATGTTAGCAAAAACATCAACATTAGAGCAGCAGGGTGAAATGGAAATGAACATATTGTTCTCTGAAGACAAGACCAGATATGGTAATACTTCCGTCGCGTCTATTCATTCCACGGCCGAAACCGAGTCCCCCAGATCCACAAGCTGGTGTAGTAGTAGGGGCCGAAGACCTGACTAATTAAACAGTCTTCGGAATACCTATTACTTATATGAGGTAGCATTACTTTGCGACGATTTTGGATCTGAGACCTGGACCAACCAGTGCGTGCGAGGTAACATTGTAATACAGAATCCCATCTAGAAACCAGAAACAAAACTCGGAATCATCGGAAGTATAGAAGGTGGTGACGGAAACTCATCCAGGTCCACCGCACTAAAGGTTCCACCAAGCATAGCCAGACTCAGCTCCCGCTCGACATAGTCCTTGCCACATTCTGCATCCGGGGCGGAAGATCGCGAAGGACCACATTCCCCGTGGGTTGACTCGGAATTTTTACTGTCGTCCAGGGTCTTTAAGCTGAGAGAAAGTAACACTCCTTTGTTCATCTGCATGCTCCTCGTTTGTGCGCGTCTCAGTTCAAATACCTCTTCCCCGAGGCTCTCCCTGTCGTTTCCGCCTTCAAGGCTCTCCAATGATGCCATCGATGACCTACTCGATTCGCCCCCATCCGAAGTCATATCCGGAGCCGAGCTTCCCAGCGACTTGGCGTCCTCGTCCCTCGTGCCCGACTCGTATTTGATTTCGGTCATCGCTGATAATTCCGGTCCACTGAAACCGTCCAGGAGCATGTTATGCGACAGCTTGGGCTGGTTCGCCTGAGCGGCCGACACCACTGAGCGAGACTCGAGCGGTCGTTGAAATGTGGCGCCGAGGATGGCCGCCATGTCACTGTTCGCTTGGCTTTGACAATCCTCAAGTTCTTCTGGTATGCAAGCCAAGACAGTACGAGGAGGTGCCACGTACAGCGAGACCGAGGAGAACTCGGACCAGGTCGTTTGTGGACCCGCTACTAGTGGCGGATGTCGAGGACAACGTTCAACCTGCTCTGGGCACGATCGGCGATTGCACAGAGCACGCGACAAGCTGCGGATTGGCCAGACATCTGAGATCCTTCGCTGACGTTCCCTGTTGAGAGCGGGGAGTGGTCGAACGAGCGGGGTCAGCGTCTTCTCGTCGTATGGAAACTTTTCACGACTTATTTTGGTGCGCTTCCGATGTGGCGTCCCGGTTGTGTTCTTGGTGGCCTTGGGTTTCCGGTGTCCAAAGCACCTCGATGGCAGAGGGGAGGCTTTTTTCCCCGTGGGCCTGGCCCGCCTTCGCAGCATTTCCCCTCCAATGACCAGGCCGACGAGTCCCCCCAAGATGAGGACGACGACGACAACCGCCGCTACGATATTTCCAGGTATATCTGCAGGCGGATTTGGCCCCTGAGGCTGATTACTCCTGACTGGAATCGCTGATGGTTCTGGGGCAAGCACGTCGGACTCGGATGGCGTTGCCAGAACAATCGGAGGTGGCAGTGGAGATTCGGTGACTGATGGTTGTAACGCGACGTCCAGGGTGCGTGCCTGGGATTGTTCAGTGCGCGGGGGAGAGGGTCGCCTTGGCGGATCATGGGAGAAAATCAGATCTTGACGACGGAGGTGGTGAAGGTGTCTGCTAGTACCAGATGCGGGTTTGGGCGAACGGACGATGACTCTGAGCGGAGGCGTAGGCGCCATTGTTGCACTGGGTCAGGTCGTTTGTGGACGATAGAAAGTACGCTGGGAATGTCGAAAGTACGCTGGGAATGTCATAAATACGCTGGCGGCTGACGGTAACAAGCCTTTGTGGTCAGCCAAAGGAATCAGGATGGCGGCTGACAGCACTGCCAGGGATTTCCGGCGAGAAGTTCGACATGACAAGCTGCCCCGAACTCATACTCACTGGATATACAAATTTACGGTCGTCACTCGAGTCGAGATGCGGATTATTTGTGACATTACCTCCCAAAAATCTGATTTCTGAGCGGTTTCAGGATGCAGCTGGTCTTGCCAGAAATCCGCCCGGTACAGATAGACGCGGAGAACAATGAGACACGCGCACTCCGCTTGGAGGCAGAAGAGAGATTTCGGATATGTTGATCGAACGGGCCAGGACAACAAAGCGGGATACGCATCAGTGCCTCCTTATTGAAATCACATTTTGGAAACACAAAGTGAACCACAGAGGAATGAAACACGTCGAATCTCCAATTGATTAGGTCAGCATTCCCCTAGTCCAATCAGAATTGTGACAGTCACTAGGGTGAGGACACATACGCGATAGCTGCAGTTTGCAGAGTCCTGAAGGGCACGGATGTGGATGTGAGGCAGGAACTTGTTTAGAAAAGCAGGTAGGCTTACGAAATAAATCCGCAGATCATAGCTGACCCAGCATACTTCGCAATGGTTTTTGCCTGCGATGGTGCGAGGGCGCTGAGTACACCAATCTGGATACCAAGTGAACCCAGATTTGCAAAACCACAAAGCGAGTATGAAGCAATCGTGTACGCGCGCGGAGACAGCGGACTAGAGCTAGCCTGGATAGCTTGAAGCTCTGGATAACCCCCATCAAGTATATGACCCATTAGTTTTACCGATTACGCACCAAGATAAGCTGCAAACTCGTTCTCAATCAATTTCGTGGCAAGCAGCTGGGAGACGCGAAGGATCTCCGGAGACGGAACCCCTGGTAAGGAAATCCATGAAAAGGGTAGCAACAGTTAGATTTGAAGCCGGCTACGGACCAAGTAAGAACGTGATAGGATATCCGATATATCCAAGAACAAGTTGCAGAGTAAGTTGGTGAATCCCGAATCCACGGCCAACCCAAGTCAGTATGGCATTGATAGTTGCGACAAGGGACAGAATGATAAGTACATTTGTCCTGAGTAGCAACACGTTAGCAAGTCGGACACTGTCGGAGAGAGAGAGATCCCACAAAATTTGACCGGCAACGTTCAGTCCGAACAGGCCACCCTTAGAAAATGCGTGGAGTGCGTTCACTGGAGCATTCTCTGGTTTCTCATCTCCACGGTCGATGACAACACGTCCGCGGGTCGCAGGCACATCCACCTCCGGGATACGCATCTTGCTGATAGCTATAGAGGCAGGGATACTCATGACAGAAGACGTCACGAGATTCTGAGGAGGGACACCAAGTGAAACGTATGCAGTCAGGACCGCACCGGAGATGGTCGAAAATCCTAAGCAACCTCTGTCAACGACATCGTCGATCGGCGGACTGCTGGCACTCACCGGATGTCATGGCAAGATGAATCTCAGACGTCGTCATAATATTGACATATGGCTTGACCAGACAAGCAGATTCTCCTTGGCCAACCCATGGTGAGGCAGAGGCAACGACTGCCTCAGCACCAGATACGTTCAACAGTTTGAAGAAGAACCACGCGCTTGTTGGAATGGGTGACTAGACACAGTGGCGCAGAAGATCATACTTACAACCCTTTGATGACCCATTGCATTACTCCGAGCTTCAGTACATGTCAATAAACACCATGGTCGACGAGCAATGAAAAAAGACCCACATAATAGAGCATTTGCACAGTTGCAATGAAGAATATAATAGCCGCAAGCTGTGATGTATTAGTGATGCAGAAATGCATACAAACATCGTCAACGAACAGTATTGACGAAGAACCAATTTTTGGCGATGGTTTCGGCATCGAAGAAGAATTGTGCACCAACGTTGGCCTTCGTTAGAAAGTCATATGCCAGATCTGCAATGTACTGGAATAGCGAGTATCCAGCCTTCGCCTTGAGCACGAAAAGGCCAATAGCCTGCTGAATGAACAGCCCAACGATAACAGTGGGCCTTTACATTTTCAGATGAGGACAGGTCAAAACCACAGCACATACCAACATATCGCAGAACGATGGGTGGAAGAGAGATAGAAGCAACACTGGAAAACGAACAAACCCAACACGGAGATTGCTCTATGTGCATAGTCGTCACCCTGTGTCGTCAATCAATACCGGGAACGTTCATTGGATAATTCTGCGCACCGCAGTGAGTGGGAAAGCGAAAGCGGATCCGAAAACGATGCCAAGGAGGCACAGCCAACCGATGGTCAGTCTCAAATTGCGGGGTAGATGGTACCAAGGGTCCCGAACAAGAGGGACCCATACAGCGGCCACGGGTCGTGTGACCACTGAGTTTGGTATAAATCGAAACGCAATAACACTGGACGTGAAGTTCGGTAGGGTCTTGAAACCTGAGATGTAGTCTTGCACTTACGATAAGAAGAACCAAGCGAAGAATGTCTGTTCAACCCTGCAGGACCTTCAAGTTGAGCATGCAAGGATCCCAGAAACGGCATACACTTGCCATCTATCGCGCGTTGCCCCCAACACCGTCGAAGAAATCCACCAACCAAGGATCACCGCCGCTAGGCAAATAAGAAAGAGGACTCGTAGTTTCTTGTCGGCTCCCTCTTCCTTGGCATTTTCACCGACGAGCGCGCTGGCGGGGCCCACGCTTGCCTCTTCTATGACGGCCGACGAACTTGATGTCGAAATTTTCCTTCGAACCTCCTGGTGGTTGTCGTCCACAGTTAAGGAAATGTCGGTCATCGTTCGGCTCAGGGAAAGAGATGGGGCAGAGCGGTAATGGGACTGCATGACCTGCCGGGACTTTAAAGGGCAAGCCACGAGCGTGCTTCTCTGCCGTCACCGGTTCACCAATTTCCCGGACCGTTATCGCACACAGAACCGATGCTCGATAGTGGTACCATATTCACCGCCACTTGCCCATAATCAGCTTTCCCCCGCACTCACCTCGTAGATTTTCAGTGACATTTCACCACTCCTGCCTAGAAATCGACCACTCGAATTAGTGGAGTTTGATCGCCTACATCACCCTGGCTTTCATATTAATATCATCACCAGGTTCCGGTCGACTAGCCCAGTGGGATCAAAGTAGACGAGGACCGATGCATATCACGATGAGATGCATGATCTGATATGGAAAGGCACAGATTCTAGTCGGCCTCATCCAATACCCGACCGTGACCATGTGCCAACTACCGAGCCAAAGTTGTAATGAAACTACTCATTACCGGTTACCAGTACAAACAAGTTACTATCAGCTGAGGCTCGGCGACCTCTAATTTCCGTTCCCCAGTGTCGTCAACTTGCGATCATACGATAACGTTGCATATCACGATCTTTGCTGATAACGCACTGTGCGTGCATGACAAGTAGCTGTGTGGTCGATTGAGGCGTACCTGCGCACGAAGGTGGAAACACTAATGCAAACTGCTGTAAGTAGCACATGCACATGTGGCTTTAGTTGGCCGTGGCTGTCTGTGAAGCACGATGGGACACACGCACTGCCGCTCTCTGCTTTGGGAGTACAAGACCACAGGTTGCCGCAGACTTGGAATTACTTAAGAGAGATTTTGGGTAGGTTGATCGCACAAGTCAGAAAAACATTGAAAGCGGCAGTACCACACTTCAAGCCTCCATATTGCAATACATTTTGGAAACACAACGTTCAACCACTGACGGCTAAAACACATGAAATTCCCTTTGTCAAAAGACCGTTTGGGTGGTCATTCGTTACTAAGGTTAGCATGTTAGATCAGCATTCCCCTGTCAGAACAAGTCAGTGCTGTGACTGCCATCAGGATATGGACGCATACGCGATGGCTGCAGTTTGTAGAGTCCTGGAGGGCGCGAGCGTGAATGTGAGGCAGGAACTTGTTTAGAAAAGCAAATAGGCCCACGAAATAAATCCGCAGATCATAGCAGACACAGCATACTTCGCAATGGTTTTTGCCTGCGATGGGGCGATGGCGCTGAGTACACCAATCTGGATACCAAGTGAACCCAGATTTGCAAAACCACAAAGCGAGTATGAAGCAATCGTGTACGCGCGCGGAGACAGCGGACTAGAGCTAGCCTG